>JBBPBX010059274.1:0-16609 GCA_038048925.1 Garcialebias charrua
ACCTATCTTCAATTAAGAAAGACAATACTTTGCATTTTATTTTTGCACCAAGTTGCAGATGGAAATAAAATCTTTATTAATATCAGTTTATGTTTGACTGTTGTGCCGATTCCTCCCTGTGTTGCTGGTGAACCCCTGCGCCTCAATGTGTGACCGTCTTGGCTGATTTCCACTTTGTCGCCCAGCTAAAAGCTGACAGCTGATTCCATGCAGCATCTGTTTGGATTTCACAATCTTATCCTCCTCCTCCTCCTCCTCCTCCTCCTCCTCCTCTCCTCTCCTCGTCCTGCCTGCAGGACTCTCTGAGGCTTTGATGCAGATGGAATATGCAGGATTTCTGTGGAAATGGCAAGGATTCCGAGGGACTAAGCACTCTGGCGGTCATCCGGGATTCATAGAACCGTAGTTACAGTAGTAACTTATGTTCTATTTCATCCCTCCTGACCGCCAGAGACGTTTTTTCAAGCACGGATGACGCATGGCAACATGGTCACGAGGAATCGGCAACGTTCAAGGAACAACTACCACGTCACTCACCTCAATGTGATAAGGAGATATGCTGCTCCAGAACTCCTTGAAGGGGATAGGGCACAGCCACAGTCACTCTGTAAAATCGAGTAAAGGTACTCTGCGATGTCCAGGAATCCGCACGGCATATACTGTCCAATGGTACCCCTGTAATGGCAGCAAACGAGGTCGACATGCCCCTCGTAGTGTGGCACTTCACTCCCGCTGGTAGTGGCCGGTCCTGCAAGGGATAAGCTTTGGAGATCAAATCCACAACCCAGTGTGCCTGTCGCTGCTTAGAGAGTGCCTGACCTGTCCGTGGGCCAGCGTAGCACACAAAAAGGCCATTCATCCTCCGGATGGGCGCCATAGCGGCCATGTACGCCTCAAGTGCACAATCAGGGCACAGTTGTTCGGAGGAACCACCGGTGTTAAACCGGGCAAGATGGAGCGGTTTGGTACTACTGGCTGGCAAGGACACTTTAGGCATAAATGCCATATCAGGCCACAGTGTGACACCTGAGCCATCAGGGTTCCATCGGCAGCAGGGCTCGGCCACTGAAAGAGCCTGCAATTCCCCCACACGTTTTTTTTCTGGACAGTGGGTGTCCACAAAAGCCTTTGTGACCTGGTGCCATTATAAAGGGCAGGATCCGGTATGGTGTTCAGTCTATGACATACTGACCTTCCTAAAGGTCTAAAGAGTAGACTAAAGAGTAGGCTGACAGTGGGTGGTTTTTTTTTTTTTGGACAGTGGGTGTAGCAAGATGGCGCCTCTGTGTGGCTTCGCCAGTGCTCCCCGACTTATTCTTTTTAGCCGTCTGTTGTTTTTATTTTTAATTTATTTAGTTTTTGTCAGCAAATGTAGCACGTTTGCTATACGTGTCTATGACCGGGATGCGCTGTTGGCGATCAAAGAATCGCTAATGGTTCGTTGTAACAGCTGGAGCAGCTCAGGTGGGAGTAATCCACCTCCACCTCCATTTGTTTGCTGCTCACATGAGTGCCCGCTGCAATTCTCCAGAAGCAAAACGCTGCAGCCAGGCTTTTGACTAGAACCCCCAGAACAGCTCATATCACTCCGGTTCTGGCCTCTCTACACTGGCTCCCAGTTCATTTTAGGTCACATTTTAAAATGTTATTATTAACTTTTAAAGCATTACATGGTGAGGCTCCTAAATATTTATTGGACCTTTTGAAGCCTCTTTGTCCATCTAGAACTCTGAGGTCTTCCAATAAGCTACTGCTGACAGTTCCGAGAACTCATTTTAGAACTCGTGGCGATAGAGCATTTGAAGTGGTGGCTCCGAGGCTCTGGAACGCTCTCCCTATAACAATACGCTGCTCCGAGTCAACAGCTGCATTTAAAAACAGTCTTAAGACTCATCTCTTCAGACAGGCGTTTGGTTAACTTTGTACATTGTTTTTAGAGCTAGTTATGTTTTACCTTTTTGTATAGTATCTCTGTGATTTTATGATTTTATTTCTGTGATTTTATGATTTTATTTTTCCTCTTGTGAAGCACTTTGTGACTCATGTCTGGGAAATGTGCTATATAAATAAAAATTACTTACTTACTTACTTACGTTTCGTGGAAGCCATTGCCAAAAGAAATGCTGTTTTCAGTGAGAGCTATTTGAGGTCCGCAGACGCCAGGGGCTCAAATGGAGGGGACCGAAGAGCCTCAAGCACCAGAGAAAGGTCCCATGCTGGCACCACAGGGCGTTTGAGTGGGTGCAAACACCGAGCACCTCTCAAAAACAATGCAACGTCCTTGTCCCGGCCCACCGAACAACCATTCAGGCCGATATGCCAACGAGAAATGGCAGCCACATATACCTTCAAGGTAGATGGAGACCGTCCTCAATCCAGTAACGCTTGCAGGAAGGTCATTATGTTATAGACTGAACACCATACCGGATCCTGCCCTTTATAATGGCACCAGGTCACAAAGGCTGCCCCACTTATTAGTATATATGGCCCGCATGGATGGCGCTCACGCATTAGCCATTGTATGTCCTACCGGCCTGGTGTATCCTGAAAACGTGGGCCCCGGCTCTGCAGGGGCCAGACCCAGAGTTGGAGCCGATCCGGTTCTGGGTGCAGAACCCGACCCTCCATCTGGGAAAGAAGGTCCGTCCTGGAGGGGAGACGCATCGGCGAGTTGGAGCTAAGCTTGTGCAACAGAGGGAACCAAGTCCTTGGTGGCCAGAAGGGGGACAACAACAGAACCTTGTGTCCCTCCTGATGAATCCGTAGGAGGGTCTAAAGAGTAGGCTGAAGTGTGGAAAGGCATAAAGGAGGGTCTGGGACCAGACGTGCGCCAGCGTATCGTGGCCCAGAGGGCCGCCGTCACCCAAGTAGAACCAAAGGGGGCAGTGAAATGCGTCCCTTGAGACAAAGAGGTCCACATCCGCTCTGCCATAGACTGTCCAGATCCTCTCCACCACCTCATTGTGAAGCTTCCACTCCCTCGGGAGTGGCTTCTGATGGGACAGAGAATCTACTGGCACGTTCTATGGCCCCGGGATGTAAGTTGCTCGGAGGCTGGCCAAGCATGGAGCAGCCCAGGTCAGAAGATGCCGCGTCAAACGCAATAGTTTCCTTGACCTGGTTCCCCCTTGGTGGTTGATGTAAAAAACCACAGTGGTGTTGTCTGACCTCACCAGCACATGCTTCCCCCGCAAGCCTGGAAAAAAGCTCTGAAGGGCCAGAAGTACGGCCTGTAACTCTAGGACATTGATCTGTTCCGTGCTCTTGGACCATGTCCCCTGTGCCTTGTGACCTCGCCAGGTGGCACCCTAGCCCATGGAGGATGCATCCGTAAACACAACCTCCTGATGGCATGGGAGGGAACTGAGCGGGACCCCCGCTGTCACAAATGACCTCACCCTCCATTGGGACAGAGATTGGAGGCACTGAGGGCCCACCCAAAGTCATCGGAGGCGATAAGTGTTCCGCGAGACGTTCAAATTCAAGCTGTTCAGCCACATCTGAAGGGGCCTAAGCGACAGCAGCCCCAAGGGCACCACGACAAATGAAGCCATAAGCATCCCTAGGAGTCGACAGTACCGCACCAGAGGCGGTGCCATACTGTGCCTGAAGTCTGGGAGCAGGGTCAATATACTGTCGACCAGTTGGGGTGACGGGCGAGCAGTCATTGAAATGGAATCCATGGCAATGTCCAGGAAGATGGTCTCCTGAGAGGAAGTCGGATTGCTCTTCTCCATGTTCACCTGCAAACCAAAGCATCCCACATGCTGGAGTACTAATCGGGTATCCCAAACTACCTGATCCCACGTAGTGGCACGAATGAGCCAGTCATCCAGATACGGAAGGATCTTTAGGCCCCGTACCTGAAGAAGGGAGAGAACCGCTGCAACGTATCGGGGGAATACCTTGGGAGACAGCGAAAGACCGAACGGGAGGACCCTGAATTGAAAGTGCCACCCTTGAAAGGCTAAACAAAGGAACCGCCAATGGGGCGGCATGATTGGAACATGGAAATGAGCATCCCTGAGATTTATGGAAGTGAACCAATCGCCCGGGGAAATCGCCCTCAATACATCCTTGGTGGTGAGCTTATGGAAAGGTATGACCTCCAAGTAGATGTTCAGGTCCCTGAGGTCCAGAACCTGACGTAGACCCTTGGACTTCTTCAGAACAAGAAAATATGTGGAATAAAAGAACCCTGGATCCAGCAGGGGGTCCACATGCATTATAGCCCCCTTGGCCAGCAAGGTGCAGATCTTGTCGTTCAGTGTCTGTACCTTCACCTGGTCGCGGATCACAGTCATCCTGACCCGGCCTGGAACGGGTGGCCGGCGGCAGAATTGAAGACGATACCCCTGGGACAGGATGGACAACACCCACATGTCAGGGATGTGGGCAACCCAGTAATTGGGCTGTCCTGAGGTAAAATAACCGACCGCCGGCTCTAAGGTATCATCTGTGGGCCCCCTACCCCTTGAAGGCCTGGGAGGATGCCGGCTAGACTGCGTCACCCGAAAGGAGTGAGACGGCCCAGCCCCAGCTGGGTCACGAGCCTGACCCCTCTGACCTGGAAAAGGTCTCTGGGCCGATCCCCGACCCCACATTGGGTCCTGAGGCACAGCGAGAGAAAGAGATGGATGCGAGGACCTTCGTGAGGGGCCCGTTCCCATGCAAGTGCCAGCCAGTTGGCGATCACGTCTGTGAAGCCCCGCCAGCTGCTGCCTCATTTGAGACACCTGAGCCGTACGGTCCAAGGCGTCTAGTGCTACGAAGCCAAAAAAGTTCCCCCAAAACCACAGGTAGGTCCTAGAGGGTTCTCCTACAAGGCTCAGTGAGAGGAGACTGCACCAGCCAGACCTGGCGGCGAGCACGCACCAGCGTGGAGAGTGTTCGGCCAATCTCCCTTGTCATGAAGGAAAAGGCCTGTAGAGATGTATCAACCAAGCCTTGAGTGAGGTGGTCCATTGGAACAGATTCCAAAGAGGAAGACAGGGTCAACATGAGATGAGAAAGTGAGTTCCCAATCCGGCCCATGCGGGCCCCTGAATCATAGGCCCTGCAGAGAAAGTCGTCAGTAATACAGCACTGAGGCCGCGGACAACATGCATTGGGCCGTAAGGCTTCGTCAGGAGGAACGATAAGAGAGGCGATGCTTGGTTCCACCATAGGCATCTGCCCTAGGCTAACCTTAGTTGCCTCCTGCATGGTCGCCAGGACCCTGCCATCCCTTGTCGGATGCGATAACATCCTGGTGTCAGACCAATAAGCATGTAGTTCCCGTATATACTCTTCCGAGGGTGGGAACCACAAGGGCTGCTTCCGATGTACGGTGCCTAAAAACACGCTGGAGGCTACAGGCTGGGCCTGAGGGACCCTGATTTGTAGGTGGGCAAGAGCCGTTCGAATGGCGGCTGTCACGGACTCCTCCGTATTGTCCTGGGAGGCAATGGAGTCAGACCCAGATGCCCGAAGCCCAGCCCCGGAAGGTCCTCACAGAATTGGGTGCCAGAGGTCGCCACCGAAATAACATCTTCACCAGTGACCAATGTTTCATCCCGCTCGGGAGGGAGCGCCCTGTCCCAGTCATAGTCAGTCTGAAAGGACTTGAGGTGGGCCTTCATGTAGGCCAGCTCGGCAGTGAGGTGATCCACTCTCGTGGACAACCTGTCTGTATCGGGCCGTCTGGCTCGTTTCGCCGGCTACGAAGGTGCAGCCACAGCAGGCCGTTTGCAAACTGCCTTACCCGGCGGCAATGCGCTACGTGGTGCAGCACCTGCTCCATCGGTAGGCCGCTCCAGCATAGCCAACCACTCCAGTCTGACTGATCAAGGCATAATGACACAGTTGGGGCAAGCGTTATCCGACAGCGGCTCCCGGAGATGCGCCACACCGAGACAGGAGGGACACAAGTCATGTCCATCCTCGGGCTGAAGCGACATCAGACAGGATGAGCAACACAAATGTTGCAGCATCATACTCGAGAAGCGTGAGCAGTCAGCCACCAACAGGAGTCAAGCACGAGCAGAAAACACCACTGGCGACTCAGCTAGTAGGGAGAAAAAAACAAACGTCACTGGTGAAGTTAGATAAGTATAGAACAACTCGGCGCAAGTGTAGACGCCACTGGTGAGCTGAAATGACAAACAATAGACAACTCAATGCAAGCGAAAATGCTGGTAAGTCATGTATAACAACCAAGACGGAAGATTAACTCAACACGAGCAGTAAACGCCACTGGTGAGTAAGATAATAGTCAGAAGGATTAACTCAAACACGAGCAGTAAATGCTACTGGTGAGTCAGATATAGAAACAGGAAGATAAATTCAAACACGAGCAGTAAACGCCACTGGTGAGTCAGATAATAATCAGGAGAACTAACTCAAAAACGAGCAGTAAACGCCACTGATGAGTTGGATAATAATCAGGAAGATTGACTCAAACACGAGCAGTAAACGCCACTGGGGAGTCGGATAATAATCAGGAGAATTAACTCAAACACGAGCAGTACACGCTACTGGTGAGCTGAATAAACGGCAAACAGAAAATACTCCACGTTAGCGAAAACGCTACAGGTGAGTCACACAAACAACAAGAACAGAAGAGTAACTCCACGCGGGCGGAAACGCCACCGCTTTGAGAGTAAAAAAGAGCAGAACTTACCAGTTATCGTCAAAGCGACCGTAGAACCGGTAAAGATGAAAACAGCTTGTGCAACCCTTGGAGGGCGACTTACCCACAACTCCGACCAAAGTTGATCACGTGGCAAATCAAAAAAGGCGTATTGAACGCCTTGTAGGTCACGTGGCAACTAGCAACAAGCAGTTTTCCGGAAAGCAGTGTGGTACACACCGAAGCAACCAGCTTCACACAACCACACGTTGTACTCAACATACAAACCTGCGCGCGAGAAGAATGAAGGGACTGGGTCCCGGGTGTGACGTGCCTATATAGAGTCACACGGGTCCCTAGAAGGTCACGGGGTGACGTTGCTGTCATTTGTACTCGCCCTGTGCATGCGCAAGAATGCTAATCCGTGCTTGAAAGTACCGCCTCTGGTGGTCAGGAGAGATAAAATAGTACTAATATATCCTTAAATCTCTCAAGACAACTGCCACACAAGATGCAGTCAAGATTTGAACTTAAATACAGTATTTTGCACGTATATAATTATTATTTTGTTTCCTGTCTTGGGTCCTTTTAGAAGAAACATCTGCAAAGAAACCTGTCAAAGAAAAGGAAAAAGAAAAGAAGAATGAGGAAACAAAAGTTGTGAAAGAACAAAAGAAAGAGGCAACACATCCTAAAGTAAAGATAGACTTGAAGAAAACAGGCAAAGAAAAAGAACAAGTGAAGGAGCCATATAAAGTAAAGGACAAAAAGACACCAATCAAAAAAGATGACAAGATAATAGTCAAAAAAGAACAGGAAGATAAGGGGTTATCTCCTAAAGAAAAAGAACTAGAGAAAGCTACAAAAGCAGATAAAGAAGAAAATAAAATTCAAAAGAAGTATAAGGACATGGATAAACTACAAAAGAAAGAGAAAAATGATAGAAAATCAGAAAAAACAGAAATGGAAATGAAGCAACCCAAAGAGGAAAAACAAAAACTTCTTAAGGAAGATAAATCAAAACCAATTCAAGAAAAACTTTTGAACGAAGAACAGAAAGACCCAAAAGAAGGAAAGAAACCACATAAAAAAGAAACAGAAGAAAAGAAAAAGTTTCAGGTAGAAGACAAGAAACCTCTAAAAGGTGAGTTTAAAGAGGAGACAGCTCTTAAGGAAAAGAAAGAAGAAAATAAAACTCCCAAACAAGAAATGGGAGAACCTTTGAAATTAAAGACGGAAAAAAGATTTTTTTCCAAAGAGGAGACCAGAGAGATAAAATCTTCTAAACAAAAGGAACTTCTCAAAGAAGAAATAGTTGAAAAGACAACTGTTAAAAAGCAAAAGGAAGAAAGAACACCTCCAACAGAAGAAATGAAAAATAAACTTGCAAAGGAAAAGAAAACTGCCAAAGAAAAAACTGAAGAAAAGAAACCTGCCAAAGAAAATTTTGAAGAAAAGAAACTTGACAAAGAAAGATATGAAGACGTGAAATATACCAAAGAAAAAATCAGAGAAGAAAAACCTTTAAAAGATATAGAAAAGAAACACACTGAAGAAAACATAAAAGAAAAGAAAGATCTCAAAGAAACAGAAGGAAAGAAACATCCTAAAGAAAAGAAAACAGAAAAGAAACACTCAAAAAAGACGATTTCTGGAAAAGAAATAGAAGAAACCCAGTCAGACAAAGAAAAGAGAGAGGAAAATAAACAATTAAGATATAACATAGAAGAAAATGCACTTGCTATAGAAATTCAGGCAGAAAAGAACATTTCCAAAATAATAAAAGAGATGACATCTGTTAAAGACAAGAAAGAAAAGAAAATAACTGGAGTAGAAGATAAAAATAAACTTCCAAAAGGAGAAAAAGAAGAAAAGAAACCCCAGAAAGCAGTGAAAGAAGAAAAACATCCCAAAGAAGAAAATAAACTCCAGAAAGAGGTGAAAGAAGAACAACAACTCAAAGACAAAAAAGAAGTAAAGAAACCACAGAAAGAGATGAAAGTAGAAAAACAACCCAAAGAAGAAAAAGAGGAAAAGAAACCACAGAAAGAGGTGAAAGAAGATAAACATCCCAAAGAAGGAAAGACACATCAGAAAGACATAAAAGAAAAACAACCCAAAGAAGAAAAAGAAGAAAAGAAACCCCAGAAAGATGTGAAAGAAGGAAAACATCCCAAAGACGAAAAAGAAGTAAAGACACCCCAGAAACAAGTGAAAGCAGAAAAACAACACAAAGAAGTAAAAGAGGAAAAAAAACCCCACAAAGTAGTGAAAGAAGGAAAACATCCCGAAGATGAAAAAGAAGTAAAGAAACCCAAGAAAAATGTGAAGGAAGATAAACATCCAAAAGAAGTACCAGAAGAAATGAAAACCCAAAAAGAGGTGAAAGAAGAAAAACAACCCAAAGAAGTAAAGAAAGCCCAGAAAGAGGTGAAAGAAAAACAATCCAAAGAAATAAAAGAAGAAAAGAAACCCCAGATAGATGTGAAAGAAGGAAAACATCCCAAAGACGAAAAAGAAGTAAAGAAACCCCAGAAAGAGGTGAAAGCAGAAAAACAACCCAAAGATGTAAAAGAGGAAAAGAAACCCCAGAAATATGTGAAAGAAGGAAAACATCCCAAAGACGAAAAAGAAGTAAAGAAACCGCAGAAAGAGGTGAAGGAAGATAAACATCCCAAAGAAATACCAGAAGAAATGAAAACCCAAAAAGAGGTGAAAGAAGAAAAACAACCCAAAGAAGTAAATAAACCCCAGAAAGAGGTGAAAGAAAAACAATCCAAAGAAATAAAAGAAGAAAAGAAACCCCAGAAAGACGTGAAAGAAGGAAAACACACCAAAGACGAAAAAGAAGCAAAGAAACCCCAGAAAGAGGTGAAGGAAGATAAACATCCCAAAGAAGTACCAGAAGAAATGAAAACCCAAAAAGAGGTGAAAGAAGAAAAACACCCCAAAGAAGTAAAGAAACCCCTGAAAGAGGTGAAAGAAAAACAATCCAAAGAAATAAAAGAAGAAAAGAAACCCCAGAAAGACGTGAAAGAAGGAAAACACACCAAAGACGAAAAAGAAGCAAAGAAACCCCAGAAAGAGGCGAAAGCAGAAAAACAACCCAAAGATGTAAAAGAGGAAAAGAAACCCCAGAAAGATGTGAAAGAGGGAAAACATCCCAAAGACGAAAAAGAAGTAAAGAAATCCCAGAAAGAGGTGAAGGAAGATAAACATCCCAAAGAAGTACCAGAAAAAATGAAAACCCAAAAAGAGGTGAAAGAAGAAAAACGACCCGAAGAAGTAAAGAAACCACAGAAAGAGGTGAAAGAAAAACAATCCAAAGAAGTAAAAGAAGATAATAAACCACAGAAAGAAGAGAAAGAAGAAACACATCCCAAAGAAGAAAATATACCCCAGAAAGAGGTGAAAGAAGAAAAACAACCCATTGAAATAACAGAAAAAAAGAAACCCCAGAAAGTTGCAAAAGAAGAAAAACATCCCAAAGTAAAAGAAAAGAAACCACAGAAAGAGGAGAAAGAAGAAAAACACCCCAAAGACGAAAAGAAACCCCAGAAAGAGATGAAAGCAGAAAAACAATCCAAAGAAGAAAAGAAAGCTCAGAAAGAGGTGAAAAAAGGAAAACATCCCAAAGACGAAAAAGAAGTAAAGAAACCCCAGAAAGAGGTGAAGGAAGATAAGCTTCCCAAAGAAGTACCAGAAGAAATGAAAACCCCAAAAGAGGTTACAGAAGAAAAACAACCCGAAGAAGTAAAGAAACACCAGAAAGAGGTGAAAGATAAACAATCCAAAGAAATAAAAGAAGAAAAGAAACCCCAGAAAGATATGAAAGAAGTAAAACATCCCAAAGACGAAAAAGAAGTAAAGAAACCCCAGAAAGAGGTGAAAGAAAAACAATCCAAAGAAATAAAAGAAGAAACGAAACCCCAGAAAGATGTGAAAGAAGGAAATCATCCCAAAGAAGTAAAAGAAGAAAAGAAACCACAGAAAGAGGAGAAAGAAGAAAAACACACCAAAGAAGAAAAGAAACCCCAGAAAGAGGTGAACGCAGAAAAACAATCCAAAGAAGAAAAAGAGGAAAATAAACCTCAGAAAGAGGTGAAAGAAGAAAAACAACCCAAAGAAGAGAATATACCCCAGAAAGAGGACAAAGAACAACCAAAAGAAGAAAAAGAAGTAAAGAAACCACAGAAAGAGGTGAACAAAGAAAATAAACTAAAAATAAAAGAAGAAAAGAAACCTCAGAAAGAGGTGAAAAAAGATAAACATCCCAAAGAAGTACAAGGAGAAAAGAAACCCCAGAAAGATGTGAAAGAAAAACAACCCAAAGAAGAAAAAGAGGAAAAGAAACCCCAGAAAGATGTGAAAGAAGAAAAACATCCCAGAGAAGTAAAAGAAGAAAATAAACCCCAGAAAGAGGTGGAAGAAGAAAAACATCCCAAAGAAAAAAAGAAACCCCAGAAAGAGGTGAAAGAAGAACAACCCAAAGACAAAAAAGAAGTAAAGAACCCCCAGAAAGAGGTGAAAGAAAAACAACCCAAAGAAGTAAAAGACAAAAAGAAACCCCATAAAGAGGTGAAAGAAGAAAAACATCCCAAAGAAGAGGAAGAAGAAAAGAAACCTCAGATAGAAGAACTAGATATAAAGAAACATCCAAAAGAAGAAAAAGTTCATAAAGTTTCTACAGCAAAGAAAGAAGTCGATAAGCATCCCAAAGAAAGGAAAGAAGAAAATATACTTTTTATAGGAAAAAAGCACGAACATAAAATGATTCATCAAGTTAAAACATTGCAAACTGATGCCATAAAAGAGGAGGAACAACAACATAAGCCTTCCAAAGAAAAGGAAGTGGCAAAGAAGCCTGTAAAAGAAAACGTGCAAGAACTGGCTACAAAAGAAGAAAAAGAACCAAAGAAGCCAGCAATAAAAGCAGAGCCAAAAAAGCTGATTGGAAAAGAAAAAACATTAAGACCATCTCCAGAAACGGAAAAGAAGATTCCCAAAGTAGAAAAGAAAACTCCTACACCCCTACGCCTGAAAAAAGAAAAAGAAACCAGAGTGACACCCAAGGAAGACAAAGAATCTGAGAAGATGAGCGTTGCAAAGAAAGGTAAGCTGCCTGCTGACTCAGTGACAAAAGCTGGAACAAATGATATGCTTCCAGTGGCAATGTTAGTTTTTGTCAAGATTACTATACAAATATTTGTTTTGGTGTGTTAGCATACATATTTTCTAAGGCTATGTAGAAAGTAAACTAAAACTTGCTGCAGCAGTTTTAGTCAAAAAAGGACCAAAGGTGGTGATCAGTTTACCTCATGACAATGGCTGATGAGATGCCAACTGTTTTATGATATTTCAAATCAACCCAAATGTTTAATGTTTATCATATTTTCAGGCTCGTGAAGGATCGGCACACAATTGTTTAGGAAAAAAACTCACACCACAGACTTAATTAAAAATAATGATCTGTCATTTATTAAAGAAGTCTGTGACAGAAAAAGGAAAAACAACAAAAACAAACAAAGTAAACATACAGTTGTACATCACCTCAGATGTACAAGTCACACACAAACAGTTTTCCTGCTAAGATCAAAGTGTCTGTTTAATCTCGCCATAGTAAAACTTAAATACACACACTTAGGCATTGACATGTAACAAATTACAATCTCTCACCTTGACACTGAACCGGGAAGTCACATGCAGTTCGGCGGGAGATATGGTCATCAATGCTCGACCGGACGTCTGGGCCATAGACTCGCGGACAGACTTCAAAGACTCTAAGTGCGCTGTAACAGTTTTATACCTTGTGGGTGTGTGTGTGTACATGCGTGCGTGTGTGTGTATGTGTGTGATGTCTTTACTCACTGTCATCTGAGCAAAGCCGTGCTAGGCACGGCTAAAGGCTTATCTGACTAGACTGTTACATCTCTTACCAAGGAGGTTACAAGGTCATGTGAAGAAGACGAGCTTAGTTTTCTCACATAACTCTGTGCCTGATAAAACCTAATTGCAAATAGTTTCTTGACACTAAACTAAAATGTTTACTCCAGGGATCGTGTGTGTTACAGAAACCATTAAAAATTGATAAACATTTAGTCAGAAAAGCATTAATAACTCCATTCATTCCACCCTCTGATTTTCTGACTCATTTTGAAAAAATTTCCCCTGACACCTCATGGGACATCCCCCAATACCTGGCCATCCACCTTTCTATGTCTGTACAAACTAAATCAAGGAAAGAGGCCCTATCACCTTCGTGACGAGTCACATTATATCCTAAGGCAGTGTTATAAATCAATCTACTCACATGATCTTATACTCGGTTTAATAAAAAAACGTGTACCAATTACACAAAGTAAGGCACTAAAAACAAGCAAAGGAGGGACACTGCATACCCTCGCTCTATTAGTTTAAACCATATGTAAAAACCTTCTCCTGTTCTGTTCTCCTGTTCAATATATGTGAACACCTTGAAATCAGACAGCCACACTTAGAAACCCAATCATTAGTGTTGTCACCGTAGACCCTGTTCAATGCGCATTTTTGAAAGGATCCAGAGTGAGACCCGTAGGAAACATGCAAAAATGCCACCGTTCCTCAATCAGGCGGGTAAACAGTAATTAGTTAATCAATAAGGCTTGCTGCTCCAACTCCGAGTGTACAACACATTCATACTCTTTACTGTCCAGTCATACAACACCCTATCTCTGGTTAAAACATTGACCTGTTTGCAACGCCTTTATAAGCTGTCTACACATTTGCATGTCAAAACATGATATATTTGTAACTCAAATTATTCAGCATTAAGTCTTATCATCATTTAGTCTTAAAAACAAAATCATATTTCATCATTTCAGATAAAATTAAATAAAAAATCAATGAACATCAGAAATGTTCACCATTCACGAAGATCCTTCGTGGCTCCACCCTCTGGAACAGCTTGCACTAAAACACTGTTACATGTAACACCTGCAATTTTACATGTAGTTTTATTCGAAGCACATGAAAGATTGGTAAGCACTTCTTTTAACTGTCTGTTTTATTCACATCTTCTTGCTAGGCAGACCTTAAAGTTACGATGCATAAGGTCGTTGTACTGGAATGTCTCATTCGTTGGACACCTTCTACTTACATAGTCACAGCAGGACGTTTGAAGTCATCCTGTTTTCTTAACACGGTTCATTTTGTGGCAAAGACCCTAACTGTCCTCCTCAGGACATGTCTCGTCATCGAAGAGGTGGGGTCACCAGCAGAACTGTGACACAGATGAACATGAACACCCATCCTCAGGTGCTTCGGACACCCAGCAGCACCGTTGCACCGATGAAGTGACGACCCAACACAACATCAGACACCAGATACCACCCTCAGGCGCCTCTCTCTGGAGTCGGTCACATAGTCCTCTGGGCCCACCTCTGTTGTCCTAACAGACAGACGACGAGGACAAACCACACACCAAGTTGTAACACAATAAAATGCTTTTGAGATAGAATGACAATGATTAGTCATCTCTTAGATACATTCTTTAAACTTGAAAAAAAAAACCTTGGAAGCCCTCTTCTCTTTAAAAAAAATAGCATGAAAACCAACACTTTTTGTACATTTTTCCCCTTCAATCAATTTCTAATATCACCTGTTGACGAATTTGTCCTAATTTCTGAGGCTCGACCCATTAAATTCATCAAAATTCTGCAAACTTTTCAAGTCTAGACACAACTTGCCTTTTCCTTTTTTTCCTGCTTCACTATTCTTAACCCTTATGACCTTCGTTTCCTCTCGTCCCAAACGCTCCGCACATCCATCAGCCTTCACTACTCCTCTTTAAACTTCCTCTTAATCAGTGCTCTCCAAAACAAAACAAATTTTAACCGACCTTTTCTGGCCCACGAACCACATGTTGAGAACCATAATATGCTATTTCTCCTCTACTTTCATTCTTCACACCCTGCTCCATTTCGCTCCCAACTTTTTTCCTCTCATCCTTTCCTCTCAGAGCTGATATTTCCTCCCTGTTCTGGAGATGGGGCAGACGTTACATAAAAAAAAAAAACATCAAACAAGAACTGTCTCCTGACCTCCGTTCCTTCAACAACACAAATAGTTCTGCACCTCTCTAAACTTGCCCATTCTCCCCTCTTCAGTTTTCAACATCTCCTTTTGTTCCTCCATTATCAACTTTTAAATCTAAGTCAGACTGCTGCTGTCTCACCACATCCACCACAGGCTGACCTTCGTCTTTTTACATTTTTACTCACAACAGAGGGAACGGAAGCTGCTGTACACACGCGCATACTCCAAACACACACATGCGAGTTGTTCCCTCAACCACTCTCTTTCTCTTTTTTCACTCTGTTAATTTTTCCTCACGTGCGCCTCTGACCTTCACCAAATACTCTTTAAACTTTTGGACAAGTTCCTAGCCTGTAGGAATTGCTTCTTTGTTCTTTATCAAGCTATGCATTCAACAATCTCTTCTCACGCGGCTGCACAGACACACACAAGCTTCGTTGCAACTCTGATAAAAGTGCTTGCTCCTCTTTTTTTTTACTTCAACTAGGCTGTCAAAAAATAAATCACCAGTCTTTTTAACTTCAACTGATAAACCTGTCAAATAAATCACCTGATTTCTTCAGGGCTTAATGAATTGTCTCAGAACTCCCTCAGGTAAAACTCACAGCTGATCAACAAGGGTTTCTATACCCTGGCACCATCTTTTTATTTTCTGCTCTTTTTTTCCTTCTCTTTAAAGCTGCTTGCTCAACAGCTGTTACGCATCTGTGTTTTCTGAACACGGCTTCAGGGCGTCCCCCAAAACGCTGGTCAGAAACGACAGGACATAAATTGCTGACAGGGGAATCACACCTCTTATCAGCTCTCAACACGGGAATCCCACCCGCTTCCAAAACATGGGAATCCCACCTACTTACAAAAACACAGTTTTGCTGAAAAAAGGAATCTCACCTACTTCCAGCTCCACAGTTTAAAACACACTTTTTCCTTTTTTCTAAACAGCGTGCAGTCCTCCTCATTAATCCTGCGAGTGACGCCAAAATGTTTTATGATATTTCAAATCAACCCAAATGTTTAATGTTTTATGATATTTTCAGGCTCGTGAAGGATCGGCACACAATTGTTTAGGAAAAAACTCACACCACAAACTTAATCAATTTCTGTAAATTCTGAAAAAACAAACAAAATAAACATACAGTTGTACATCACCTCAGATGTACAAGTCACACACAAACAGTTTTCCTACTAAGATCAAAGTGTCTGTTTAATCTCGCCACAGTAAAACTTAAATACACACACTTAGGCATTGACGTGTAACAAATTACAATCTCTCACCTTGACACTGAACCGGGAAGTCACATGCAGTTCGGCGGGAGATATGGTCATCAATGCTCGACCGGACGTCTGGGCCATAGACTCGCGGACAGACTTCAAAGACTCTAAGTGCGCTGTAACAGTTTTATACCTTGTGGGGTGTATGTGTGTGTGCGTGTGTGTGTACGTGTGTGTGATGCCTTTACTCACTGTCATCTGAGTAAAGCGGTGCTAGGCACGGCTAAAGGCTTATCTGACTAGACTGTTACATCTTTTACCAAGGAGGCTACAAGGTCATGTGAAGAAGACGAGCTTAGTTTTCTCACATAACTCTGTGCCTGATAAAACCTAATTGCAAATAGTTACTTGACACTAAACTAAAATGTTTACTCCAGGGATCGTGTGTGTTACAGAAACCATTAAAAATTGATAAACATTTAGTCAGAAAAGCATTAATAACTCTTAATTCACCAACCAAACAAAATGACTGGCACTTTATTTTTTGAAATATACAAAATTGCTTCTCTTGAAGAAAGATATGGACTGGGTTACAGTCTACATAGTTTATCTGAGACCAGGTCATGAGAGATCCCCAGACCTCCCTCTTGTCAGCTACTTCCTCCAGCCTATTTGTTAGAACATATATTGTAGACATTGTGCCTCATGCATGAA
>JBBPBX010059275.1:0-12936 GCA_038048925.1 Garcialebias charrua
GCGGCCCGTGGACCCTCCATAGACATTGAGGCGTCTGCAACGCTAGGACTCTCCGTAGACGTGAAGGCGTCGGCAACGCTAGGACCCTCCGTAGACGTCGGTGTTGCGAGGACCCTCCGTTGACATAGAGGTGTTGGCAGTGCCCTCTGTAGACCTGGTTGAAGACACAGTACCCTCTGTAGGCGAAGCAGAAACAGGACCCCCTGTCAATGCTGAGGGAACAGCACCCTCTGTCAGTGCTGGAGACACAGCACCCTCTGTAGGTGAAGCAGAAACAGCACCCTATGTCGATGTTGAGGGAAGAGCACCCTCTGTCAGTGCTGGAGACATAGCACCCTCTGTAGGTGAAGCAGAAACAGCACCCTCTGTCGATGCTGAAGACATAGCGCCACCTGTAGGTGAAGCAGAAACAGCACCCTCTGTCCGTGCTGGAACGTCAGCACCCTCTGTAGTGGCGGCGCCTTCTGTTGTTGCAAGGGAGTCGGCACACTCTGAAACAATAGCACACTCTGTGACAAACACCCTGGACTCATCCCTCAAAGTCCTAACGAGAGTCAATATTTGTGTGAGACCTGGGTTAGGAATTAAATAGGGACTGTTTGTAATTAGGTTCTCTATTATAGAATAAGCCTTAAGTGTATACAGAGGGTCAGAGTGATTGACTGCAGCATTAATCAGTTTGTTCATCTGGTCGAGAACGAGAGTAACCTCGTGTCTCTGTTCAACAGAGACCCCTTTGGTCAGGGAGAGGTCTGTCCGCTCCTCCGTAGAGCAATAGTTCACACACTCCTCCTCTGTGTGTCCTACAGGCTCTTCCTGCGTGAGTCCTGCAGTTGTACGGGGACACTGGTACCCCGTCCTCCAATGCAGGTCTCTCCTAAGACCTCACAGAGCCCGTGTGACAGCACGGGCTGTAATACTCTCCCCCCTTCAAAATGCTCCCCGGCTCTTCGAACAGCTGGAGAGGGGACGCTGTGGGAGGTCGGGATTGAAAACCGGAAATGACTCTTCTGGTCCGGCGTTTTCTCTGGCGGTCACGTGAAACATGGACTGGATCGGGCCAAAACTCCTCTGGGTCCGAATCGTCTGAGACGGACCACAGAGAATACGCTCATGAGGCAGTGTAGGAAGGAGCCGGCTCTTCGCGGCTGGAACTACGCCTTCTCCTCTCATGCTCCGCCACCAAAAGTGGGGAAGGAAAAGCCTCAAGTCCTGGTCTACGGCGAGTCCAGACGGGTTCGGTTTGGAACCCGCCAACTCGAATTACAGCTACTTCATCATACATCGGAGCTGATTCTTTCAGCCCCCGAGTGGATCCGGTCTTACGCTTGCTGGTTTCACGTTCTGTTGGTCGGGTCATACTGTCATGTTTCTGTGTGCTTGTCGAGGTGAAACCAGTAGTGCAAGCAAAGACTCGGAAAGCAGAGTAAACGTAAATAAAACACTTTAATCTCACAAAATAAAGACTGACGTGGCAGTACTTACAAATACATGGCGTGGCGTAGAGAACCAAGAGACATGGCACAACACACCAGGGAACACAGACGATGACCCAACAAAGACAATGACAAAGACTCTCACTAATATACACAAAATAATCAACTAAATCATAAACACATGAGAACGTAGAAATGGGAGACAACAGGTGTAAGGGTGGGACGTGACCAACAGAGGGAGCCATCCTTACAGGGCCAGTTTGTCAATGATCCTAAAAAGCTATAAAATGTGCATGACTTGAGTGGTTCAGTTTTCTTAACAAACCCAATATTTTCAAGGATTCCTCACTCACGCACTGAAACCAATATCTTATAAAACTCAGCCCATATAAATTTCAGACAGGGTAATGCTGTTTCCGTTCAGATTTAACAAATTTATCAGAGTTTAAAATGTACCTTTCCGCATAAGAAGCTGCTCCTCTCTTCGACTCACTTTTCAGGTGGAGGTGCGGAAACGGTCTGGGGCATGGGTGCGTTCATGGGCCCAACATTGGTGGGAATTTACAAACACTTCTACATAAACACTATTTTAAAACTAATAAACCACCCAGTTACGTACATAAATTGTTGTTTAATAGAAAAAAATCACAACTTTATAATGAAATTGTGTGTAATAGAATCATAAATCAATCTTAAAAAAAAACTATTCCACTTAGGGGGCCCCCGTGCCTGGGGACCTAAGCAGCCGCTTAGTTCGTTTATGCCTTGGGCCGGCCCTGTGGACCAGAACCAGCAGAGGACATGAAACCAAACCATCACTGACTGTGGAAAATTCACTCTGAACTTCAACAACGTGGATTCCAAACTTCTCCACTCTTCTTACAGACTCTGGGACCTTGATTTAAATATAACATGAACATTTACTTTTATATGAGGAAACATTGGACCACTGTGACACAGACCAGTACTTTGTCTCTTCAGCAGGTAAGACACTTCTGATGTTTCTCTGGTTCAGGAGCGTATGGATTAAGGAATGAGACATTTGTAGCTCATGTCCAGGAGTTAATCAGCTGATTAGGGTGTGACACCAGGAGTTTACAATATTGAACCTCTTCACAATATTCTAATTTTCTGAGACACATAATTTTTGGTTTTTCGTTGTCTTTAAACCATAATCATCAAAATTATAAGAAAAAATAATTAAAATGTTTAACTCTGAGTAATGAATCTATGTATTATCAGTTTCATTTTCTGAGATGACTGACAATAAATAACTTTTTCGTGATACTCTAATTTTATGAGATGCACCTGTGTGATGGCTGTAGTATGGAGGCTTTAGCTACATTGACAACCTTTATTAAAAATGTTTGGGAATTCCAGTATTTGTTTGTCACTACATCAATTTAGCTTTCAATATAAACTCGGGCAGTATATAGGTATATACTAGGCATGTAACGGTTGTAGTTGGTGTACCGAACCGAAAAGGTACGGAGGTGGACCGAACCGAACGTGCTGTACCGAAACGGTTATTTTTTCACTCATTGAATGTTAATATGTGCGCCGCGGAACAAAATTTCCTGGGCGCGTTTCAGCACGGAGCTATTATCTCGCAGCACGCGCAGCATTAGCCGTTAGCTTCTCGCTGCGGTTTCCTGTTTGTTAACGTTATGGTTTTCTTGTTAAAAGACGAGCGCACAAAGCTGTGTGTGTGGACGTTTTTTCATGAAGACTGGATCTGCAGCAGCAACACGTCTAACGTGAACGCGCTGGAAACTACGTCATCAGAACGTGAACGAGCTGTTACAAAGTACGCTAACCACACAGCTGCATTTAAACAACTTCTACAAAGTGCGCTAACAACACAGCTGCATTTAAACAACTTCATCAGGTAATTTAGATGGGTCCAGATCAATAACACAAACTGTATGAGTTTTTAAAGCTCTGAATCTAAGTCTGAAAGTTTTTAATGCACAGTTGATCCTTGCTATGAGACATCCATCACGTCAACACTTAAGTCAAAAAGTTCAGCTCTTTATGAAAAAACTAAAACTGATGGTCAACAAGTCCTGGAGCTGATTTAAACCCTGCCCTGATGATGAGTGAGATATTCAACCGTTCAAGAGGTATTGTTCTTTTATTATAATTATTATTTATAATTTATTATTATTTAAAATTATAATCTTATTAACTTATTTTTTTACCTCTGTGTTTTATTTCCAGTATTTCCAGTTACAGAGGTAGCTGCTCTCCTTCCACTTCAGGGAAATCCACCAGAGATCACCTGCTGCAGCTAAGAAGTGTGTGATGACTGAATTGAACTCTGGAACTGTTCCAGGACCAGTCCCACCAAGAAGAGGTTGTGAGTAATGAGGACAAATACAGCCACACTGGTGCTACTGGACAAAAACTTTATTAGTTAAGATTGTAAACAGTCTGTTGCTGCTTATTGTTCTGGTTCTGACTGTTATTGTATTCATTAAGATTTTTATTATTTTTAATATAATTTATTTATTGTAGAGTGCTGTTTATTTAAAATATCATCCAAATGGGTCACTTTTATTTATTACTACAATACAATACAAACATATTTTTGGCATATTTTCAAAATAAACATTTTGTAAGTCTTTATTTTGTCTTTTTTTTTTTGTACCGAAAATAAACCGAAAATAAACCGAACCGAGCCCTCCTTGTAATTGAACCGAACCGAAATGTGATTTTAGCGTACCGTTACACCCCTAATATATATATATATACAGTAGTATATATATATATATATATATATATATATATATACAGGAAACCCCCGACCTACGACCCCACCGACCTGCGAACCACGGGACCTACGAACGAGTTAAAGTAGAATAATGTCATCGACGTACGGCAGAAAATATGTGACCTACGAACGAACCAAGTTAAAAATATATAATCGACCTACGGCACACGACCTACGAACGAGCCCCATTACAGGTATATAATCGAGCTACGGCGAAACTGCGTCACAAAACGGCAATCGGCGAGGTGGGGGAGGGGATTGCCTTTCAGAAGTGCTCATGTGTGATTGTTGACATCATTTTGCTGATGGGAATCCCTGGTTTGCTGCAGGTTTGATGTGAAAAGCTGCACTTTCAGAAGTGCTCATGTGTGATTGTTGACATCATTTTGCTGATGGGAATCCCTGGTTTGCTGCAGGAAAGATGTGATAAGCTGCACTTTCAGAAGTGCTCATGTGTGATTGTTGACATCATTTTGCTGATGAGATTTCCTGCTGATTTGCTGCAGTTCTGATGTGAAGTTACTGATGTACAGGTGTTTATGGATGCATGTGTGGTGTAATTGTTTAGATAAGTGCTTGTAAATAAAGTTCTGTGCATGTATATAGCCCAGTATGTCAGTGTCATGCTGTTAAATGTGGGCGCGGCGGTCCGTTAGCGGTATTTCCGCGACCTACGAACAGAATAGCGACCTACGAACGAGACGCTACTTTCACCCCCCACCTGCGAACCGATCGACCTGCGAACGGTTCTTAGGTCCCAAACTCGTTCGTAGGTCGGGGGTTCCCTGTATATATATATATATATATATATATATATATATATATATATATATATATATATATATATATATATATATATATATATATATACATACAGTATATATATACAGTATACAGTATAAATACAGTTATATATATTTATATATATATAAAATATTAAGTCGATTTAAAAGCTACATAAAATGTTTTCTGATTTATAATAGTATAGTATTTCCTCAGACAACATGGTGGTGATGGTCTGATTGTAACAGTACAAAAAGACCTAAATGATGTTGAAAAGTATTGCCTGTTGTTCTGTTACACCACATGTTAGTGTTACAATAGTGTTGATTTTTTTTACCCAGCTGCTGCTTCTTCTCTTAAAACGGTCTTAAAATCACTGAAATAGAGACTGAAATATGTGTTGGCAAACATAAACAAATTCCTCTCCATGTAGAACCTTTGAGATGTGACAGTTTGACAAGTGGAAACCTCTGGGGAGTCGCTTCCCATAACCCAGCAAGACATAAAATATGGGTTGTCAGGAAGAGTCCGTGAAGGCCACTGCAGTTCAAACATCACAATGTGTGTCAGAGTGTGCATGGAGATGTGAGTTGCTTATTTTCACAGTAATGTGGCCCTAATTGGTTGTTTTTATACATTTGAAGCCATCTTTTCTGCCTGTCGACCCCATTTTGAATTGGAAATATCCTCCATTCATTGGTCCGGGCATGTTGTGAGTGTGATAACTTGAAAAATAAGTGAGGCGTCTACTTCCATATTGGTGTGTGGCTGCATATGTAAACCAACTGAAGTATGCTTTCTAGTTTTCATATTCTTTAAAAGTAAAATTTCCTCAAATAATTAGGGTGGCCGAAGATTAACATTTGGTTGTCAATGCTACCGTTGGCCACCCCCATCTCCACCACTGCACCTGACAGTGGGTAAAATTAAAATAATTAAATAAACAAATACCTCTGTTATTATCCAAAGTGTAACTCCTACCCATATGCATATCTTGCACCAAAAACTTTAAGGTGCTTTTACATTTTCTGCTCAATTTCAGTCCAGAAAACTCTCATCTTGATAACGACAAACATTCACTACTCAAATCCTTCGGTGAAGGGGGACATCGGCATACCGTTTGTTTTACCCACTTCTACATGAATACACTACCCTTTAAAACCTTACGCAGTTGGTAAGAAGACAAAACACTTTCTGTTGCATCTACTGTTAAACTGAGTCTCATGATGACATCGCTGCAAACACACATTCTTATTTCACCTTCATTAGCTTTAAGGGTAGAAAGAAAACAAAACTGCATGTCTGAAGGTCACATGGCTGCACAGCCATGATTGCGATGTCAGAGCAATAGAGTTGTTCCCATTAACACCATCACTGCACTAAAACCATAGATATACGGAAGGATCTGTGTTAGGATATTCCCGGAAATGGACCGCAATGATCCTCAAAAAATCCCAAAATCCGGATACTTATCTTCGGCAGATCCAAAATAAATGTGGCTGTTATTCGTCAAGGGCCTGCCAAAGATAAGTATCCGGATTTTGGGATTTTTTAAGGATCATTGCGGTCCATTTCCGGGAATATCCGGAAATATAAGTATAAGTATATGTGAAGGATACGGAGATATACGACATCAGATCCTACCGTATATCTATGTATATCTACACTGCTGGTGTTAATGGCAGCCTTCACACTGGACAGTGAACCAGAAGAATACCACAGGATGACCCTGGGGGTTGTAAAGAGCCATTCCTTCTGGGTGCTTAACTTGTTTTTTGTCTCTATTAAAGTCTTGACAACAATTTAATTAACACAAAAATAATCTCAATGTTTTACTGACATCCAAAGTTTTGACATCAAAGTTTGGCCACCAACCTGACCCCAGCTGTCTACAAGAAGGTAAAAAGGAGTACTGTATCTTGTTTGGAGTCATAAGCCTGAGTGACCGTTAAATCCTGCTCCCACACATCCCTGAGGTAAAGGAGGACCAAAACTGCACAATCCTCATCACAAGTCTCTCTATGAATCACAAATTCAGCACTGAAACATCCTGCACTTCAATTTAATAGCAGGTGACCGTTAAATCCTGCTCCCACACATCCCTGAGGTAAAGGAGGACCAAAACTGCACAATCCTCATCACAAGTCTCTCTATGAATCACAAATTCAGCACTGAAACATCCTGCACTTCAATTTAATAGCAGGAATCAGAATGTCAGAACAAGCTCATTTTGTTGAAATTATGTTTCCTTCCCACACACGGCTTTAAGCAATCTGAGTATTTAGAGTCCTTTTAGAAGTTTTACTCTCTCGGAAGGGCAGAAACACAGAAATGTGTTGCAGAAACATATTGAAAAATGAACACGTTTTTAACTATAAAGAAAAGTTAATGATGAAGCTTTTCAAAACAGACATTTCAGATTAACTCCTGAGAAAATAAAGTAAATAATTGTAGTTTTTATTCGGTTTGGTGGTTTTTTTGTTTGTACAATGACTTATGACTGTTACTTCAGGTCTTTCTGTTCTTGTTTCATTTAATTTTATTTTTCTTGCAGTTGAAAAAATCTTCAGCCTTCAAGTCATTGCTCGTATCCTGTAATCTTTGTGTCCAACTCCTTAGAACAAATTTAACCCTTTAGACTATGTTCTGAGAAACTCACGTGAACCCTCTTTGACTATCTTGTGAACAACCATCATTGCACCCATTTCCTCCTCATCTCTGGTTCTTGAGGCTCAACCTTACGGGTCAGGAGAAGTCGAGTGTTTCTTCTTGAGACTGAACTTTAGTGAGTGTCTTGATGGTAAGATCTGCAGTAAAGATGTTATTTTGTTTGTATCATAAACCATTTCTTCATATGAGTTTTTCTTTTTGCAGTACAGAATATAAAATAAAACTATGAACCAATGGCAGATTTAAATTGCCCAACTTTGCACTGTGTATTTAATATTTAACATTCCTGTCAAATCATATCAATACTAGCATGATGGAAACTGTGAGAATTACAATTCATGCTTGTCTATTTGTCAATCAACCACCTGTTGCAGCTCCTGAGGGGCAGATGGAGGTTACTGGTCTCAGCTGATCCAGATGCAAGTGATGAGTTTCTTCAGTATAAAGTCAGTCAGACCAGAACTTGGTGCTGGAGCGTTCACCAAAATGCAATTCAACTTTAACCTTTGTGTAATCTCAAGCATGATTGTTTTTGATTAGTAGTGATGGGAAAAATGGAACATTTGGGTAATCGACTCATTTAGAACATCGGCTCCTGAACAAGATTGAATGTTTTGGAATGTATGAAATGCCTCGCCACACCAACATCGGGTGGCCAAATTAATTCAAGATTCAATAAGTTTGTCATAAACTCAGCAAAATGAGGTAGTTACGCTGACTAGGGACATTCTTTTGGATTTCCCATAACAAGCTAAACATTGCTCCAAACGTAAAAAAACAAAACAACTAACAGACAGTCATGTGACTACTTGGAACAGAATGTGGAACAGTATTGTGGAATAAAGGCCTCACAAGGTTTTGGTACATACTGAAGAGTTATCCATACCATTCTGTATGCTAACCCTATGTATTCTATAATCAAATCAAGGTATTTACAACTGTTTATCACAAATGTTTATGCAATCATGTCTTATGTGCCTTAAAATAGCTTAAACAACATTAAGACACACTTTTAGAACAGGCTCAGAGGATGATGCACTTTGCGCCTGATCTGGTCTTCACAGGCCTTAGGGGGATGGGCAGGACACAGATGACTCAAACTAAATACTGTATACAGTAATGCTGAGTACTTATAAGACACACACACTAACTAAGTGACCAATTAGTGTAACTAGACATTATTTTACATTACAGATCATTCACTAAACACATAGATTAGAGCTGTCCTGATACTTTCAAACATGCAGAACAGCAGGGCTGATTTTCAGTAGACTTCTGCACCAGCCATAAATCTGCGATAGTGGAGCCAGGGCATGGCCAATATTGACCTTAGCCACCATAGATGTATATTCAGCTACCCCAGTCATTTGAGGGAACTATACTTATAAGCAATATAAAAAATAGAGAGCATAGTTTTCTCAAACAATTGGGGTGGTCAGTTTACATATGGTGGTGGCCACCTTGGATTTTCATGTGGCAATCTAAATGCCAATAATGACCTTTCTTATGCCTAGATTTGCTACACAACCAAAATAGAAGTTGGCACATTGCTAATTTTTGAAGTTATACAGCTCACGAGGTTAACATATTTGGCAGCAGCCATCTTGGATTTTGACATGGCAACCAAATTTTCATGAGAAAAATTTCCAATGCCTAGATGCTGCCACACACCAAAAAGGAGGTCAGTACCTCATTTATGTCATGTCATCCTTACAAAGATGGACAGATGTAAAAACAAAGGATATTACCAATTCTCCCTCTTTGCTCTGTGACGGGAGACAAAAAAGTTACATCCCAAAACGTTCCTCATTTATTATTGATGTTGTTTACAAACAAACTAGCTCTAAATGTGAGAGAGAGCTGGCTCTTGTTTGAATGTTTCTGCTTGCTCACCCACCTCCCCCCAGGCAATCTCATTAATCAAAACTGATGTCATTCTGTCTTCAACCAATTGTTTATACCTTTGAACTTAAATAAATGTTACCAGTTTTGACTAACAGCATTAGTTCGGAAATAATAATAAATAAATAAAAATCACCAATTGGTGTCGGTGCTCGTTACTTATTTATGTGAGCCAATATTTAGAGTGACCGTGTTTACGAACAACACATCACCAGTGAGGAGCCATTTGTGCAATGAATAAGACAGTTTTTTTTTTTTTTTGTTAAACTAAATGATCCATATCCCTGAGCCTAAATCTCATCACTGGTTTAGATATTCTGACTCCACTCCCTGCTTGCCTGCTGCCTTCCTTTGTATATACAGTATATATGTAAATTCCCACCACGGTACATAACGCAACATTTTATTCCCCTCACAAGAAGTCAAGTTTCTCCTGTTTGCATCAGTGGACATCTGTCTCTGTAACCCCAGCACTGTAGCTTTCCCTGCCAAACTCTGCTGCTTTGTGCAGGAGAGTCGGAGACACTTGCAGTAAGGCTCGTCATGTCCGAGACCTCACCTTCAGTCCCCTTCACTTTCTCCTCAGGCTTGAGCATCTTGCTTCCAGAACCTGCAGATGAAACAGAATAATAACTGCTGTAGATCATTTCTTCCTCTGTCCTCCCCTTGCACCTTCTTCCTTGTATTTCCTTCCACTCTGATTTACTGCTGGAAGGCATAGGATGAAGAAATGTGCATGAGGAATGCTGTGCAGTGGTTAGTGAGATAAGTGGCATTTGTGTTTCCTCCCATGGCTAATTATGCTATTTATACCTCGGCAGTGGAGGAAATGCTCTGAGCTGCTACACCAAGATTAGTATTTTCTCTAAGATTGTTTATCCTTGTGAAAGTGATAACAGCATACTACATGCTCTAGGGGTGATATCCACATCTGTCTGTTTGTATGTTTTACTACATGGGTATGTCTCCCAAGTGTTTGATGTGCACTAAGATGTTAGATGCTGTGGAGTTGACATGTTTGTATTCCTGGATGTGTGCAACCTGTTTCTGTAATCAACAAGAAATGTGTCTGTTTATTAAATAAAGGCATTTCAAATGTTTATTAGCAATCTAGCAATCTCCTAAAATGACTGAATACTACAACATAAAGTATTCACACTACACGTGGTCAGAAAGAACTCCATTGTGTCTTTGTGGATTTAGAAAAAGCATATGACAGGGTGCAGAGGGAGGATGGGTGGTATTGCATGAAGAAATCTGGGGTGGCAGAGAAGTACGTTAGACTGGTACAGGACATGTATGAGGACAGCAGGACAGTGGTGAGATGTGCTATAATAATAATAATAATAATAATGAATTCAATTTATAACACACTTTTCATTAATGAAAATCTCAAAGTGCTACAAAGTGCAACAGAATTAAATGTCAATAAAACAAGTAATAAAACAAGTAAAATCAATAACAGTATCAACTAAGATCAAAAGTAGAATCATGAGGAGGTAGAGTATGCTCGGTTGAAAAGAAAGGTCTTCAAGCCGCTCTTAAAGTCAACCACAGACTGTGGGGCTCTCAGACAGTCAGGAAGAGAGTTCCACAGGCGGGGGGCAGCCACACTGAAAGCCCGGTCTCCCATGGTCCTTAATTTGGTTCTCGGAATGTGAAGGAGATTACTGTTCTGTGACCGCAGCGACCGGGTGGATGAGTATGGAATAAGAATATCCTTCAGATAATCTGGTGAAGCTCCATGTAAGCATTGATGTGTAATGAGAGCAGTTTTGTACTGAATTCTGTAGGCGACAGGAAGCCAATGAAGGTTATGGAGAATGGGCGTAATATGTTCAAATTTACGAACTCTCAACAAGATCCTTGCTGCACTGTTTTGAATATATTGAAGTTTCTGAAGGTTTTTGCCAGGGATTCCAATAAACAGGGAGTTGCAGTAGTCGAGCCTGGAGGAGACAAAAGCATGGACGAGCTTCTCAGCATCGGAAAAAGTTAGGGATGGGCGAAGTCTGGAGATGTTTCGAAGATGGAAGAAGCAGTTTTAGGAGCCAAGATGGTCTAGTGGCAGGGCTTTTGACTACGGATCCGAAGGTCGCGGGTTCGCGCCCCGGCCACTACCCAGCTTGGGGTGTCTATGAGTGCACACCTATTTCTCCAGCTCCCCGGGCGCTTTCGGGCTGCTCACTGCACCACCTGGTAGGTGGTTGGGTTAAATGCAGAGACGAATTTCGTCTGTGTATGGGAACATACGCAGATGACAGGAATAGACATTATTATTATTATTATTATTAAACAGATGCTTAATGTGATTTTCAAATGTAAGATTGGAGTCCATTTTTATTCCAAGATTAGTAACAGAACTGTAGGAGTCATAGCTTCAAGGTGGAGGTGGGAGTGCATCAAGGATCAACTCTGAGTCCTTTCTTGTTTGCTCTGGTGATAGACCGACTAACATACACTGCACTAAAACCATAGATATACGGTAAGATCTGATGTAGTATATCTCCGTATCCTTTACATATACTTATACTTATATTTCCGGATATTCCCGGAAATGGACCGCAATGATCCTTAAAAAATCCCAAGATCCCAAAATCCGGATACTTATCTTTGGCAGGCCCTTGACAAATAACAGCCACATTTATTTTGGATCTGCCGAAGATAAGTATCCAGATTTTGGGATTTTTTAAGGATCATTGCGGGCCATTTCCGGGAATATCCGAACACAGATCCTTCCGTATATCTATGGTTTTAGTGCAGTGATATTAGATCAGGCAGGAATCCCCATGGTCTATGATGTTTGCAGATGACATCATGATATGTGGTGAGAACTTGGAGAGGTGGAGGTATGCACTTGAAAGAAGAGGAATGAAAGTCAACTGTAGTAAGACAGAGTACATGTGTGTGAATGAGAGGGATGCCGGTGGAACAGTGAGTCTACAAGGAGCAGAGGTCACAAAGGTGCAGGACGTCAAGTACTTGGGGTCCACTGTCCAGGAAAATGGGGAATGTGGTAAAGAAGTGAAAAAGAGAGTCCAGGCAGGATGGAGTGGATAGAGAAAAGTTTCATGAGTGATTTGTGACTAAAATTGTCAGCAGAGGTCAAAGAAATGTTTACAAGACAGTGTTGAGACCAGCTATGTTGTATGATCTGGACAGAGGCATTCACAAAAAGACAGGAGAAACAACTGGAAGTGGCAGAAATGAAGATGCTGAGGTTCTCCTTAGGAGTGACAAGGATGGTAAAGCTATTATGTTTTTGCTTGCATTTCTGCTTCTTAAAATTGTTGTTGTTTTTTCCTACTGTTTGTGTAAAGATACTACAGTACAAAACCCAATCCTGGTAGCCCACCACTTTCTGCGTTATTA
>JBBPBX010059277.1:9115-21823 GCA_038048925.1 Garcialebias charrua
TGCACCTCGTTCCCTTCCTTCAGGGAACATGAGTTATGGTGCATAACTTTCAGTTCCCTTTCAGTCATGTTCTCTCGGTGCAACATACTTGCTATGGGAACGTAATCCATTCACGCCCTTGAAATGCTCAGTAAAATGCATGCTAGAGTGAACGTCTGCCTCTGATCAGTAGGCATCCCAAGGCTACTTTCTACTGAATGTTAGAAAGAACAGCCTGAGTGACGTCACCTGCAGTAACATCCAAACTGTAATGCCTTGCAAAAGTATTCAAGGAGCTCCAATTCGCAGCAGCGCAGATGTCTGCAACTGGTACACCCTTGAACAATGACCAGGAAGTGGCAAGGCCCCTAGTGGAGTGAGCATGCACTCCAGAGGGTGCCTGCTGACCTTTGCTACTGTAGGCCCTCTTAATGGCCTCAGTCACCCAGTGTGAGAGGCGTTGTTTTGATAGGGCTCTCCCGGTAGCAGGTGCTGCAAAGCAGACAAACAGTTGATTTGTTCTTCTCCATTCGGCTGTTCTGTGCATGTAGGTACGTAAAGCCCTCACTGGGCAGAGAGCCGACAGCCTTTCCTGTTCCTGGTTCAGGACAGAGGCAGGTGGAAAAGAGGAGAGGTCAAAGTCTAGACTCCTATAGTTCAGGGGACATGTATGTTAGGCTGATTCGTAACTCTAAATCAGGGGTGTCAAAGTCAAATACACCGAGGGCCAAAAAAACAAATTTGCTACAAGCCAAGGGCCGGACTGGTTCAATGTTTATTATAAGGAGGTGATATGTTTTTTTTTCTTCTTTCTGCACTCTTTTCATTCAATGTTTTTTTGTTGATGAATTTGTTTTATTTTGTCTCTTTTAAATGAATGAATAAATGAATTAAATAAAATATTAAATAAAGCCTCAATAAACACTTATGATCAATAATTCATGTGAATAATGTGGAATACCATCCTGATTTATGCTCAATAATCCAGGTGAATAATGCAGAATTATAAACGCTTCTTTCATAACTTCTCCATCACTGAAAGACTTCTTATGTTGAGCCAGGATGTGGCTAACACGGTAGGAGGCGATCGTAGCAGTTTACCTTTTGTGCTGGGCCGAGTGAAGATCGATTGCTGGGCTGCAAGCTTGTTTTATAGCTCCCGCACTTTGAGTCCGTAAAGAACTTTTAGGAGGGACAGCTGTCTCACCGTTTGTGCATCGTCTTGAAATGCTGCTCCAAATTACACTTTTTGGGTAAGGCAACACTCGAATTACAGATGAGGCAAATAGGCTTCGAATTAGAATAAACAAAAAAATACTCCTCCTCCCACTCTGTGTGAAAATAATAAGTTTTCGTTTGCTTGTTCGCTAGTTTTCCATCCATGTTTTCTGCGTACTGACATTCACTCCACAGCGCTCTCACGCACCGATAGCTCCACTGCTGTCTTAAAGTCTCGTGAGTGACCGCACCCAAAACTCGCGAGACTATGTCTGTGAGAATACAAGATGGGGAGGGCTGAGGAAAGCGTTGCTGCGCATTCGAATATTGTCACTCCTCCCACCCCCCACCTTCACCACTTCTGCCGGAGTTAGAATGAAGCTGAGCAGCGGACATGTCACCTCCACCACTTCTGCCGGAGTTAGAATGAAGCTTAGCAACGGACATTTCACCTTGTTAACATCTGAGATCCAGTTGCCGGTGTTCTGTGGCTTGCGGGCCGGCTCTAATAGTTATTAAATATCATCCAGGGGGCCATAAATAATTGCTTCGCGGGCCGGATCTGGCCCCCGGGCCGCCACTTTGACATATGTGCTCTAAATTGTCCCTAGGTGTGAGTGAGAGAGTGAATGGTTGTTTGTCTCGTTTGTCTCCGTGTGGCCCTGTAATGGACTTGCGACCCGTCCAGGGTGTACCCCGCCCCTCGCACTGTGATTGCGGGATATGGGCACCGGCGACCCCCGTGACCCAAAATGAAAAAAAAAATGGGTAAAGATAATGGATGGATGGATGGATGGATGGATATTATGGCGCTGTTTTGTATGACAACCAGTGACAAGTATGCCTGCAGCGCCAGCACAACATTATGATGTTATGCACGCCATTGAGTTTAAGTTTGTGAACATTTAAAATTTTGCACTGTTCAAATGTTGTCACTGTGTTAGAAAGAGTAAATGTCATGAATAAATTTGACATTAAACATAAGCCAAATAGAACTGTTACATCATTTTCAGCCCCTTTTTGGTAAAGACCATGCAGAATAAAGTGATATTTTATTTCCACATCAGAGAACGTTATGTAGTCTCTGTAAGTAGGTCTAGGAAAACAATATTGGTATTAGTATCAGTTATCAGCCAAATCAGTTTTAATATACAGTATTGGCGTATCGGAAATCGGCCAAATATCCAATATCGTGCATCCCTAAATATCTGTATGCATTCGTATTAGGCCTGTCGCAGTAAACAATAACTCAATTAATCACATGATCAATTATATATACTGTATATGTTTTACCTCATTTTAATTTATTGGCTTTATTGTTGCTTCATGTCTCTCTCTTTCTACTGAAGACACTGCATGAAAAAAGGCTTAACTCCGGTGCTCTTCACTGACCGCTCCCTTTCTCTTTTCTCTTTAAAATCCATTTGAATCATCCAAAATCATGTTTTTGGATCGCTAAAAGCATCTAAGCTGAGAAGTTAAGCTACGAGCTAAGCTAGCAGGCCGACCTCTGGGTAAAAAAAACCTATGTCTTGTTGAAGCTCCAAAATTCCCGGTTGAAACCTGTGCCTTCATGTAAAAAGTTTTTTCTCTGCAAAAAGAAGCTGAGAACTTGTTTACTGATTTTGTTTTTAATTAAAAGCTTTGTGTGAAAAATGCTATGCTAAAGAGCTCAAACCACACCGAGTGTCCGCCATTTTGAAAACTGAAGAGAGATGGCCCATGTCACGTCAAGAGGCCTCCCTCCCATTTTTCTTAAAGAGACGTGCTGCTCGCTCTCTCACTACCCATCCTTTGGTTCAAACTGTCATATACTGCCATCGAGTGGCCAAAAAAGGTACTACACGCAAAACAAATTAACCAACTTTTCTTCTTAAATTTGACAATAATTACTAATTGTCAAATTTCAAACAATGTTATCGTTTAGCGCAATAATTTCTGAGACAATTAATCGCCCAGCAAAATTTATGTTATTGTGAAAGGCCTAATGGTATGAGATTGTGAAAGCAATTGGTTTCTGATTTTGTGTTGGTTTATTTTATGAAGATATCTATAATAGTATGGACAGATTTGTTGTTTTTCTTAAAGATGGTATTAATTCTTGCATTATAGTCATATTTTAAATGAAGTGTTTGAACCTATTTAGTGTCACAGTGGCATTCAAGCATTTTAACAGCTTTTCAGACAATTTAAACGGAGCAAACCAGACATTGGGCAGTTTATGATGGTTGTCTGCACCACACTCAGCATGGAGCAGAGAAATCAAATGTGAGAGCTGTCTGCGGAGCTCAGACAAGATCATATCCACGTCGAAGCTAAATGCTATGACCATCTCCAGTCATCTTCATTCCTCTGACCACAGCTGCTAATATTAAAAAGTATAAGTCTTATGGCACTGTAGCCAGCTTCCAAGGATATGGACGCAAGAAGAAATGTGACCCCAGGCTGATCAAACAGTGTGGACTGTAGAAAAAGAGCAATGAAAACCACCCAAAGCCATTCTAGCTGAACTCCAAGGTCAAGGTACATCACTTTCTGAGCCCACTATTTGTCACATTTTGAATCATAACGGGCTTCATGGAAGAAGATCCAGGAGGACTCCATTTGTCAAAAACACACACAAAACAAAACAAAACAAAAAAACAACAGACTGGAAGTCACCAAAATGCACAAAGACAAGAACTGTCTTTTCTTGGACAGATTAAACAAAACCAGATCTTCTTGGTTCAGGTCACATCAGGTGTTTATAGAACAGAACAAACAGTTTTATACTATTTTTTTTACTCACATCTGTATTTCTTTTCTATCGAAGCTTGTGGAACATAGGAACACTGCTGTCATCAGAACGTCCAAGTTCAGCTTTTCAAAAAAATTCTCATGTGACTTCAGTTTAATATATTTCTATAATGGTTGAAGGAATTTTTCTGAGAGTTTGAAGACAAATTGCTGCACTATGGACTGGCAGAAATGTTTGATGACTGAAATAAATGACAGTATTTTTTTTGGGTGAGGCTATAATTCAGGCAAGGGCAATCAACAGCGTCACAAATTATTTAACTAACTTCAGGCCTTTTTTATCTTTAGGGAGAACAAAATTCAAACTTGTTTGCTGATATTGGATATTACAAATGTTATGTATCCGTGTTCCCTCCAGAGCATCCAGTAGGGGTTCTATGTAAATGTATTTTAAAGTGAGACACTTTGTTTCTCTAGGGATGTCTAACGCAGTTATCAAAGGGAGCCAACATTTAAAAACTTTGTCCGAGCCACAGGCCATCAGATACCTGATATCATTTCTTGGTTGCAGGTTCATGAGCAAGAGTTTGATCAGTCTCATTTGATGTTCTGTTGCTCTTTCCACATCAGAATCAATAATGACAGAATGATTCAACCTCCTTTCTGGCTTCAAAGTTAGCCAGCTAGCAGGAGGAGTCCACACAAAATGATGCATTTACAGTATCAGTTTTTTTTCTTTTTTTTTTTAAGAAAAAAGAAGAGATACAATATTTTATATTTAAATGATCATTTTGTGGGACCAGATTTGGCCTGTGGCTCTTGAGTTTGACAAATTCTTGTGTTCACTCTTCAGTTTTTCCACAAATACAGTATTCTGAACAATTTTCCAAACACTTGAGCTGATTACAAAATAAAAACAAGTTATTTGCAACATACCGCAAAAGGCTATGTGATTAATGACAAGGTAACTTTATAATTACTCAACAGCCCTCAAATTACTAGTGTAAAGAGAGCAGATTGTATCCATCCTGCCCACCCCCTCATTTCATCTGATTACTACAATAGCAGTGATGAACCACAGTTACCCTAAAACCTTGTTCTACTGCTGAGACACCAGCAGGGACTATACATTTGCTCTATGTACTGTATACTTTGTGCTCAGCTTCTGTTTTGCTGAGAACAATTTGGGAAAACTGGTTGAAGCCATGGAAAGACAAATGGAAAAAAACTAGGGATGCACCATATTATCGGCATGGTATCGGCCGATATTATCGATAAAGTTAAATATCGGATATTCCATCAAAAATAACACCAATATAAAAAGCTTCTGTTTTAAGTTAATTTTTAATTTAAGAAACTGTGAAGTATATCTATTAATGCACCACTACTTACTTGTGCTTTTCATTTGTCGCTTGTGAACAAGTTGAGTTTGGATTTGTGCAACTGTTCAAGTGTTGTCATTGTGTTAGAGAGACTAAAAGTCATGAATAGATTTGACATTAAACATAATTCAAGTTGAAGTGTTACATCTGTAACAATTAAGAAGTGTGATGGAGGAAGAAGGGTGACACTTTCTTCATCAGAGCTCCACTACATTTGTTTATATTTATTTAGCACTCGTTAAAGCGGGCACCAGCTGGTCACTTTACTGACCAACAACAACTTAATTACAGTAATATATTAATCCTTTAATAAAAAGAACTTATTGGCATCTGCATTTAGTAGTAGGCCAATCTGACAAAGACCATGGAGAATAATGCAGTATTTTAATTCCATAGCAAAATATCGGTATTGGTTATTGGCCAAATCAGTTTTAACATATTGGCATATCGGTTATCGGCCAAAAATCCAATATCGTGCATCCCTAAATTATTATTATTATTTATTACAATGTGTAGAGAGAATTGGCGGTTGTACCAATTTATGTTACTTGCAGGATTTCCATGCCTTTCAGCACATTCAGGCAGCCTGTGTGTTTGAATTTGGAGAAGAGAGCATGCGTTCTTGTACACAGATGCTTAACTCAATTCAGCGCTCCTCAGCTGATTGAATCCTCCTTATATAACCTTATTTCATATTTCATACTCTTCTATTCCAGCCCCCAGTTGCACTTGGCATGAAATCCTTTGCAGACAGGAGATGAAGACGTGCCTGAGTTCTGACTGACGAGTTGAGGGGGAAAAAATGGCAGTGACACGGTGAAAGCATAGGCAGGCGGTTGAAATGATTATCACATCCCGGTGTATGCACAAAGCAGGGTCAAAAGCACGTTTACATAAACTTTTCATAGTTTTTCATGACTTTCCACATTGTCCTCTTCCCCCCGAGGAATGCATTTGAGAGAGTTTTGAATGTTCTTTCTGCGACTGACTGCTTGACTGATCTGATGCTTTAGGCCTCGCGCTCCTGGAGAGGATTTTACTGAATGCTCTTTCCTATTTTATACATATTTCGAGTGAAAAAAATTATCTTTGCATTGTGGCGTAATGTCCGTAATCCTGTAAGGATGCTAAAAGGAAGAAAATTCCTCAATGAATATTGTGCAGCTGTCACATTTGCGAGGATCATCACCACAGCAAATAATCTCTCAATAATTTTGCGTCTGTTTTTAAACAAAACAATCTTTTCTCCTCTCATAATATAATGACAATTAATTTTATTTCACCTTAGTGTCCTTTCTTTAATCAAAACCAGCTGTAATAGTCTACCGTATTTTCCGGTGTATAGGTCGCACCTTTTTATGTTTTTTTCAAGGCCTGCGACCTATACTCAGGTGCGACCTATATATGGCTTGTTATCACTTTCGGTGAAACAAATTTTTAAATCCAGCTCATTTCACAATTACGTTCATTTATTAAGGAAAAGTTCAGCTCAGACATATATTTGCTATAATTTTTATCAAACAAATAATTGTTTTTAAGTGTTAATCTTCTTAAAAGCCTTGCTGTGCGCTCCTGTGGCAGACATTTGCAGCAGAGCTAAACGTAGGTGCGACCTATACACCAGTGCGACCTATCTAGGGATTTTTCCAATCTATTGGTGATAATTGGACAATGCGACCTATACACAGGTGCGACCTATACACCAGAAAATACTGTAATATTGGCCATTTAGCACCTTTGTGTGCGTTGCTTTCTCATCATCCTTTAGTTTTCACCGCCTGGAGCTTTGCATTAAATCGTTTACCCATGTGCAGCAGACAACGGCCAACACACACTCGCACACAAACCCCCAGACACAATCTAATCCTTCTTTATTGTCCAAGTCCACATCTCCCTTCACAAGGCCACAGGAGAAAGGCTTTTATGCAAGGGGGCGCATACTTTCATGCATACGTTCATGTCTACATATGCGTGCACAAGCTCTTTCTCCACACTCGTGTCCCAGATGAAAAAAATGCCAATTACGGAAGGGATTTTGCTGAAGTTTTCATAGCAATCACTATATGCAAATTCTTAATTTGTTTGAAATAAGCACCCTCAAATCAACAAATTAATGTGTTTACCCCTCCTTGTTATTGTCTCACGCGGTCTTGCTCTTTAACCACACGGCGATAAGAAAACCAGCATGTCATCGCTGAAGAACTGTGAGAGGTGGCGGCAATAAAAGTTTGTCCCAACTGGAAATGATAAGACAGCCTTGGCAGCATGTCACATCACTGCAGCGCTCTCATTTATACGTGGCCTGCAGAGACGCAGGGTAATGTGGGGCGGCCGTGGTGTAGTGGTAAGGGCAGTCGTCTCCCGATCGGAAAGTTGGCGGTTCGACTCCCGGGACCCGCACCATGTGTCGTTGTGTCCTTGGGCAAGACACTTAACCCCGAGTTGCTCCCGGTAGGACTGGAAAGCACCTTGCATGGTAGTCTGCCGCCACCGGTTTATGAATGTGTGTAGCATTCAATATATGTGTAGCACTTTGAGATTTTCAGTAATGAAAAGTGCGTTATAAATTGAATTAATTATTATTATTATTATTAATGTGTGGACAGGGTGCGCCTGCTCACAGGTGTGCTGGGTGGCTTGAAATGTGACAAATTAGAATGGATCAAAATTTATTACAACAGACTCGGACAGTTTGCAGTAAACCAACCTATAAACAATGTAAGAGTTACTGGCGTGTTTAATCAGGCACCGTTTAAGTTAATTTAAGCATATTTCAGTGAATTTATTAAGCTGAAAATGCAAAAATTGAAATTTTATATTTGGTATGCCTGCCAACATAACTCCTCTTGTTTTTGGTGATCAAGAACAGATGAGTTTCTGTTCTGATTTAAAAATAACTGATATTTGATAAAGTCACTACATAAAACACATTAAATCATGCCTTCATTACCACAAACAGCTTGAATCCGAAGGGTGTTGCACATTCAGATTGCCGCTACATCCCCAGTGTGACTTAGATTCCTGCCGGGATCCTGTCAGCTGTGGCAGCTGTGGCCATTTTTGTCCATCACACAATCACTGTGAAAAAATCCGTTCCATTACTGCTGACAAATGTTACTCGTGTCAAGGTTTTTCCCTGCACCAAATCAAACCGTTTTCACTGCCACTCACTGAAATCTTCTTCAGCCCTATCAGGTTCTACATTGGTGACACGAATCGCAATGATCTCTTTCGTTGACCGCGAGGAACTTGAAATGGATTAAAAAATAGTCAACTTGCTGCTTTGGTTTGTCAGTGCTCTTCTGTGCAGATTTGTGCACTTGTCAAAACTATTGGTTGGTCGGGTTTCAGTTTAAAAAAGTTATATTTTCACAAACATAAAACTGTCCTGCAGTTTCAGCTGCTTTTAAGACAGCATGTGCAGGGATCCATCTCTGCACTAACACCTCCTCTCCTCCATTTGGTTATTGAGAGCTGTCAGTCATCTGTGCATGAGGGCCAGTTAAACCCTCCAAACTTTTCCCGAGGTTGATAAAGACACCTGTAGTCAGCAGTTTTTGAGTTTTTCCAGTAGCAAAAACACAGACGGCTGCCAGAAGAGACAAGATTTCACATCTTCAATACATCCAATCTTTGTTTGTTTTAAAATATCTAAATGCCTTCAAAATGCTTTGACAGTTAACATGTTTGTTCATAGAGCAAACAACTGACTGTAGACTAGCTACCAAGTCAACTAGCATAGCTCATTGATTAGCTAACATCAGACTCCTGACTTTAAGGTCATCAAAGACTCTACTTCCTCAGACGGCTGAGACGAGCTGGTCTGAGCAGCCCAGTCCTCACCTCCTTCTACAGGTGTGCAGTGGAGAGCATCCTGTGCTCCAGCATCAACGTGTGGCATGGAGGCTGCACAGCTGCAGAGAGAAAAGCTTTACAGAGAGTGGTGAAGGCTGCACAGAAGTCTGTTGGAGTCAGTCTCCCCACCATCACAGACATTTACACCTCCAGATGCAGGAAAAGAGCCACCTGCATCATGAAAGACCTCACTCACCCAGCACACTCACTCTTTGCCCCACTCCCCTCAGGACGGAGGTTGAGGAGCATCAAATGTAGAACCACTAGACTGAGGAACAGCTTCTACCCTGAGGCTGTTAGACTCATGAATAAATAAATAATAAGAATAATCACTGCAAAATATCACATCATGCTGATGCTGATCTGTTTTCTTGTTGCTGTGTTCATCTGTGACCATCTGCTCATACAGACTCATGTTCACGCTGCTGTTTGTAATGATGTTTTTCTATTACATTAGTGCTTAGTGTATTTTTTTAGTTGTTTTTAGTTCATATCTTAGATCTTATTAATGTTTTTCTTTTTACTTTTTATTGTTGAATGTAACTGGGACCCTGTGTACATAATCTCGTTTCATCACATGTGCCACATGCGGTGCAAATGACAATAAAGATTATCTGTCTCTGACTTAAGGCATAGAAAGAAGCAACATTCTCTGCAAAATGTGCTTTTACTGTAGTACCTTAATTAGTTACTACTCCTCCCATACATATTGATAATGGATACTACGTAAATACATATTGATACTGACTACACCTCTACAGAAGCCCACTGTACAAGATCCAAACTACCCCTTAAAGTACCATAATTTCTGGATTATTAGATACTTTTTTCACAGGCTTTGAACCCGCAATTTATACAATGACAGAGGCCATCTTGGCACCAGCAAACTGTTTTTCCCCCACTCTGGGAGCGAGCCGTTTGTGGGATTCAGTTTGGTTTGGTGGGCTCCTCAGACTGAAGAAGTTTTTTGAATGAAGGATGAAACATCTCAGCAACTAAAGAAACTGTCCAGATGACCTGACTGAAAATTGTTGGATTAATACCTGGATTAACGAGCATGAACTTTGGTATTTACTGTACATATTTGTGTATGTTACCGGGACATATTTAATTGAATGTTAAAAAAAAAAAAAGTTCTGTGTAAATATTTCACATTTCCACGTGGACACTTGTGACTTATACACAAGTGCAGCCTGTATATGTACAAAATTGTTTATCTTTAAAAAATTACTGGGCATGTCTTATATTCAGGTGCGCTCAATAGTCTGGAAATTATGGCATATTTCACTTACTGAGTTTCGTGGCCCATCAAAATAAACACAAACCCATATCCAGAAGCTAATGGCCATGCTGTGTCCTAATTCCAACAGTCTTGCCTACACCCATTAGAGTTGCCTTTGGGCCCAAAAAATCTGACCCAACCCAGTCCCAGCCCATAGCCATAATTTCCAAACCCCACCAGACCCGACGAATTAACAGTAATTACAGGTCCAAACTCAAACCACAACCCCCCCCAATTTTTTTTTTTAAATTATGGTTTGCCTGCTTATACAGTATAGTTATTAACGGTCAGCGGATGCGTGCGGCTGAATAAAAGGGGCAGAAGATCGGAGCTGAGGGGGTGTTTGTCCTTTCATGGCCGTCAAAGTGCATTCAATTCCTGCTTCTGCCTGCATTCTGCATTATTCAGACACAGACCCTGCTCTGATATGTCTGCTTTGGGATGTCACCTGTTTGGGTCTTTGGCCGCACGCGTCCGCTGATGAGTGCAGTGGCTGAGCGTCCATTTGGGCTGATGGATCGCTGCATGGTAGTACCGGTAGTCTCATCCGAAGCTTAGCTGAATTTTATTTTACCTCTTTCAAGCCGGTCAGCTCGTGGTCAAATGGTCACGTGCGGCTGGTGATTGTATGGCAAGCCATGTTGGCATATAATTGGATCGTCAGACGTGCACATCCGCTGATGCAATCAAAAGCTCGACACCGACCTGGCCAGCCCTTCCAACACTTTATTATGTCCCGGCCTGGTCTGGCCCAAAGTAACTTCATACCCCACTACTAATCCTGCCAATCCATTTAAAATTCCAGTTAAAGGCTCATCTTTACTTGTGTGTCAATCACGTTGCTGCTGTTAGCACTGACACTTTTTTTTCAATAAACAAAAATCACTTAGCCAACGATTCAAACAATCAGCAACACAATCATAATTATTAATTTTTAATATGAGTTGTGCTTTTTTTTTTTTCAGCTAAGGAAGAAAACAAATCTTTCTACACAAACAACAGAGCAGCAGCTGGGCTTGGCAGTGGCTGGCTCAAGTGTGGGAAGTGTTGAAATTCTGGTTCAACTTTTTCCACACTTCAGTTCTGCTAAAAAATTCAACATTTAGAGCTCATGAATATCTTACTTTCCTGCACTTGCTGAGAAGGCCGGCAGTTTAACTCTCTATTCTGAATGTGATAATAAGAGTAAAATATGGAAAATGTTCCATTTTAGCTGTCTCAGTAGAGAGAAACTCTACGGGTAGCAATTAATTTTTTCCCATTGTATGTGCCGTAACGAGGTTTCAATAAAGTGACAGAGATTTAAAATATGTTGTTTTCAAGATGCATAAAAAAGAATTGCAAACATTTATGGTAATGATAATAATAATTGTGACTTGTCAATGGGTGGTAGGAAATGTCAAAACAAATCGAAACGACATTGATGACTGTAGAGCAGCGAAGCTCACGTTATTATTGCAGGCAAAAGAAACACTACTGCCGAAATGGGTTTACAGGGGAGGTGTCCACTCAACGGCTGCTGTGCTCCACTAGTTTTAGGATTTATTCTCACAACCGTAAATGCATGGAGCCTCTGAACCATTACCTGAACACTTCCTCTCACGAGTCCTAACCACATTCGAAAGGTAAAATTTCCTCAAGCTGAACTTGCAAAATTATTTTGTTTTCAGAGGACAACCAGTCGGCTGTTCGAGTGATGTCCAGTCTTTTAGCAAGGCTTTGAAAAAATATATTTTACTGTAATTGAGTGCTAACAGAAAAGACTACGTGACCTGGATCCAGAGGTCTTTAATCTGAAAAAAGATTTCCCTCTGAGACGTCCTATAAATCTGTAATACAGATGTCAGGGCAGAGCTGAGCAGTCTGAGCAGCTCGCTGTGGTATCAACCATCAAATGGTTTTCAAATTCAGAAGCTGCAGGTCACATGTGCTACAATTATAATCAATACGTAGCTGCATTTTTTTTTCACAAGCTTCTCAGCAAACTACTCTGATGGACATATAGACTAATCGTGTTTTATTTGTGAAAGATGCTGAAATACTTGAAACAAAGCCTTTTTACTACTTCTGCATGATATAAGCATACAATTCCCTAAAAAAAATGTTTGCTTTAATAATCTATCTATTAAATGAGTACTGTTGAATGCTGAGTGTTTTAAACATTGCATAGAAGAATGAATAAGGAGCAACCATGAGTAGCTGTTAGACGTCATCTGACAATGACTTCCAACCCACCTCATAAAATCTGTTGCTTTT
>JBBPBX010059278.1:0-13875 GCA_038048925.1 Garcialebias charrua
CAGTCTCTATACGCACAAAAGTGGCGCATCTTCGAAGCCTGGTGCTCAGAAAGAAATATCATTTCTTATGCTTGCGACTTGGCTCAACTATTAACTTTCCTTTAGGATTTACTGGAAAAGGGTTGTTCTTATTCAACGATTAAAGTGTTCCTTGCAGCTATCTCTGCCTGTCACGAGGGCTGGGGACACAGGACTCCTGGAGCACATCCAATCATAATGAGATATATGAAAGGTGTGCTTCGAACCAAGCCACCCAGCAGGACCTTGACCCCTGGTTGGGATCTTGGCCTGGTTTTGGGGGCTCTTTGTGACCCGACATTTGAGCCTCTGAGCAAGATTAAGATAGATCTTCTATCTTGTAAAACTGCTCTTCTCCTGGCTCTGTGCTCGGCAAAACGTGTGGGTGACCTCCACGCTCTATTTGTACATCCGTTACGTACCATATTCGTCCCTGACCGGTCAAAGGTCACCCTGAGGCCTAATCCCGCTTATACTCCCAAGGTCTTGACCTTCAACCATAGGAGTCTAGACTTTGACCTCTCCTCCTTCCCACCTGCCCCTGTCCTTACTCAAGAACAGGAAAGACTAAAGGCTCTCTGCCCTGTGAGGGCTTTACGCACTTACATACAGAGAACAGCCGAATGGAGGAAAACAAACCAACTGTTCGTCTGCTTTGCCGTACCTGCTAAAGGAAAGGCCCTAATAAGACAGCGCCTCTCACATTGGGTGACGGAGGCCATTAAAAGGGCGTACAGTAGCAAAGGTCAACAAGTGCCCCCTGGAGTGCATGCTCACTCAACTAGGGGCTTGGCCACTTCCTGGTCATTGTTCAAGGGCGTGCCAGTTGCAGACATTCGTGCTACCGCGAACTGGAGCTCATTAAACACTTTTGCAAAGTACTACAGTTTGGATGTTACTGCGTTTGATGGCACTCAGGCTGTTCTTTCTAATACACAATAGAAAATAGCTTTGAGATACCTTCTGGTCAAAGGCAGGCGTTCACACTAGCAGGCATTTTACTGAGCATTTCAAGGGCGTGAATGAATTACGTTCCCATAGCAAGTATGTTGCACAGAGAGACCAAACTGAAAGGGAATTGAAAGTTATGCACCATAACTCATGTTCCCTGAAGGAAGGGAACGAGGTGCAACATAGCTGGCCCTTTTCAATGCTGAAAGCTCTGTGAAGTGCAATTTTGGAGAAAGTTGGAGGGGCGTCAGTCGCTTAAGTACCTAAAAGGCGGTACCTCTGGCGCGGGGTGACGCCCCCTGCCGTAAAAGGCGTGAATGTATTCCTTCGGGTAATTGCGCGGGGGCACAATTCCCATAGCCAGCATGTTGCACCTCGTTCCCTTCCTTCAGGGAACATGAGTTATGGTGCATAACTTTCAGTTACTCTGCACATTCAACTTTGAGGTTTGTTGCTGGAGAAATTAAAGATTTCAATCCAAAGAGGTGGACTTTCTGTAAGATGGGTTTTCTTAAAGTACATTGCTCGAGTTGGGATCGTTGCCTTTGGTCTTTTAAGTTTTTTCCTTTCACAATTTGCCATTAAGCAGCATTAAGTGCAGAACCACTAAACTGAGGAAAAGCTTCTACCATGAAGCAGTTAGACTAATTTAAAAAATCACTGCAATGCCACTTTGATATGTGCTGCTGATTAGCCATGCTGCTGATCTCATGCTGCTGATTTATTTCATGCTGCTGTGTTCATTCGTACTACTCATGCAGACTCATGTTCGTGCTGCTGCTGTTTGGTGTATTATTTTGCACTATTAACCCTAGGATGCATGAACGACCAATACCTACATTCTTCCATGAGTGGGGTCAAAAATGACCCCAATTAGAATCAATGTGTTTTTGCAATGAATTTAAATGATGTCTTTAATTTTGGTTAAAGGTAGTTATATTTATTATATTTGGGTCAACAAAAGACTGATTTGACATTTAATATGGTTATTCATAACTTTTTATAACATTTTTTCACATGAAATAACATCAAAAATCTTCAAAAATTATTGCTAGAATGTCCATCTCTCTGAAGGACAAAAAAGAGAATCAACAAACGACCAGAACACTGTACACTCACATGTGCCCACTGCCCACACAAACATCTTTTTCTCTATTCACTGTGCGCAGTTGTCACAAACTATTTGCTTTTGGCTGTGACCATTGCACACTGTAGTACTGCATTTCCTGCACCAATTGGTGGCTTTGCAGTCTTTGTTTCTTGGACACATCTGGCAACTCTTTCTCTTCTGTTGGCCCTCTGTGCCTCTCTCCTGTTACTTGTTTGCAACTTTTGTCACTCCACATCTTCCAGTTGCTTCAGTGATGTCAGTTGGTAGGTTCAGGGTACCTTGGGTTGTGTAGAAAACTTCCAAAGAGCACACACATTGGTACATTCCAGTTCTTCTCACTTCGTGCAAGAATGGTCACTCCAATGAAGGCCATGAGCTCCTCTTTGCTTAGATTTTTCCACTCTTTTCCTCTGCTTATTGTGACTTTTCTTCCCTCCATGTTTGTTCATGTCAACATCTCTTCTAATATACTATCCATCCATTATCTTTTACCCGCTTCTTTCATTTATGGGTCACGGGGGTCGCCGGTGCCCATGTCCAGCAATCACTGTGCGTGGGGCAGTGTACACACTGGACGGGTTGCAAGTCTATCACAGGGCCACATAGAGACAAACCACCATTCATTCTCTCACTCACACTTAGGGTCAATTTAGAGTTACCAATCAGCCAAACATGCATGTTTTTAGTCTGTGGGAGGAAACCGGAGTACCCGGAGGGAACCCACGCATGCACGGAGAGAACATGCAAACTCCACCCAGAAAGGCACGCAGATTTGAACCAGGGACCTGCTTGCTGAGAGGCAGCAGCTCTACCAGTTGCACCACCGTGCTACTCTTCTAATATACTCTCAGTGATAAACTGCTTTCATGCATCTATTGGAGAGATGGTGCTAAACCCAGGTGCAGGCCCTGACCGACTTCTCAGTAAATTGTGGCTTGGTGTTAAAAGAGGCATACAGATTTTTAAAATAATTTATATATAATATAATAATATATAATAGGTTACCTAACGGGTTTGCATTTGTTACAAGGAATTATGAATACAATGAGTCTCTACACAACAAATGCAGTAATATCAGCTGGCTTACTAAACTAGTGTAATGTTAGCTAGCTTAAGTACAAACATTATGTTGTAGTTAGCTGAGTGTCTACTTTGTTGACCAACATGATATTCTATCACAGTAAAGTCATGGAGTTGGTAAATGCAGATAATACATGTACTTTGTATGCTGCTGTGTCAAACTGACCTCCTTGTGGTGAGACTGCAGGTATCAGATGTGTAAATGAGACAGAAAATGTATCTTGACAGTCACAGTTGGTAAGAATCAAAGGTTCCCAAAGAAAACCCTTGAGATTCTATAGGAAATGCTTGGGGTCATTTTTGACCCCACTCATGAAAAACTGGGGTAGTGACACAAAAACTGCAATTTCTGAAAATGTATAAAAACATTTTAAAAAATTCAAATGGCTTGAAGTCACAAACATGTTTTATGAGGAATACCTGGAATATGGAAGAGTAAAAACTTTTAGTTTCAGAGTTTTTGAAGAATAACAACCCTCGGGGTCATTTTTGACCCCACTTATGCATCTAAAGGTTAAGTGTTTAGCGTATTTCTTAGTTTATATCTTAAATCCTTTGTACTGTTTCTTTTACAATTTATATTTTGCTATCGTTGGATGTAACTGGGACCCTGTGTACACAATGTTGTTCCACCTCATGTACCACATGTGATGCAAATGACAATAATCTTGAACTTGAACTTAAATCCATGTAAGTTTTAGGGAACATAATTGCATGGGTGGGTTTAGGAAAATGTATTTTGGATGAAAATGCTCATTTTCTTCTGTGTATGTAATTATTTATTCTTTTAACCCAACCAGTCACAATTTATAAAATTATGCAGCAGCATTTACGTCCCCATTTTATCAAAATAAGGTTTGACACCAACGGTTTTAGTTGCCTGGTGCATCTGTTATATGTCTTTTGTTGAATCGTTGAACTTTCAGCTGTAATTAACATGTTCTGACATAAGAATATAGATGATATAGTGATGCATTGTTGTCACACTAAAGGCCAACACATTTAAACTTAATGGAAAAAATGCTTTTCGTAACTTTCAAATTTTCGGTAAATGAAACTATCAAAACATTTGTTTCACCTTTTACATTTTCATGCAGTAAAATCAACCTAAACAATGACAAAAATAAAAAAAATAAACCCAGCTTGAAAAGTACACCCTGACGTCCTCAGAGTACCATATTTTCCGGAACATAAGTTGCAGCTTTTTATCATTTTTGCATGCCCTGCGACCTATATTCAGGTGCGACCTATTTATGGCTTTTAATAAAATAAGCTGATTTGTAATCATTTATTAACAAAAATTAAACTGAGACACACTCTTACAATAATGTCAGCTAACAAATATATTTTTTTAGGTGTTTATGCTGCTAAAATTAAAATACCGGTACATGCAGGTCTGTTCGCTGCTACTGCATGTCTGGTGCTGCGCGTGCACATTTTGTTTCATCAGACGTAGCGAAACAAATTTAAATCCAGCTCATTTCAAAATTACATTCATTTATTAAAGAAAAGTTCAGCTCAGACACATATTTGTTATAATTTTTATCAAACAAATAATTGTTTTTAAGTGTTAATCTTCTTAAAGGCCTTGCTGTGTGCTCCTGTGGCAGACATTTGCAGCAGAGCTAAACACGGTCCACATTTTGACGTAGGTGCGACCTATATTCAGGTGCAACCTATATTCAGGTGCGACCTATATAAGGATTTTTCCTATTTTTTGGCAATAATTGGCCGGTGCAACCTATATTCCGGAAAAAACGGTATCCAAACAGACAAAAGTAGAAAGCTTCTTCTTTGTAACTGGGAAAATAAGTCTCCTTTGACCTTTTTTAAAAGTTAAAACACTATCTCAAGGGTTAGCCCTGATTTCCTATTTGTTTTTTAAAAGACTGATTTCCTCAGAAAGGGCTGATAATTTTAATGAAGCAACAGAATAATGTGGAAATGTTCAGAATAAAGCTAACAAAATTTATTTTGCTAACTTTAAGTAACATTTAGAAGAAAAAAAAATTGAAAATTGCTGGTATTTTGTCCATGATAAAACGTGCTGCATGTTCTCATTTTGTGTGCCTAAGTGAGGTTTGCCCAGCTATAACTGTACATTTGTGTTGTGAGTTTTCCTCTACTTTGCTTCTGCTCCTCCAGCTGTGCTGTAAAACACGAGTGTGTCTTTCTCTCAGCTCATTATTTGCTTCCATCCCCTCAGTCCCCTCTATTTTCCTCAGTGTGCTACGTCACTCCCCATCAACACTCAACTTTTATGAATATTTAACTACTTCGTGAGCTTCCCTGCTCTGCCCAGCCTTTCACTTTTCCCTTGTTTCTCCTATTATCCTTTGTCATACTTTTCTTGTTGCTGCTGCACACATTTGTCGTTCTTTGTAAAGTCATGCCTAGCTATTTTTACCCCCTCCTTCCTCACTTCGTGTCCGTCTATCTCTGTTTTAGCACATCGTTTGCTCTTCCGCACCATGGAGTGGAGAGAGAAAGCTGCAGCTACACACCCTGCCCCTTAACGTCCAGTCGTTGTTTCTTATTTAATCTGTTCCACTTTATTGAATTTAATTATTTCTAAATGATTAACTCAGAGTTCATGGTGGGGAGGAGAGAGGGGCGGGGAACATATGTTTGTGAGATGGGCTACTAGGACCAATGGGAGAAAAATAGTGTGGATTGTGGCTTTTTGTTTTGGAGCCAGACAGAGTAAATAGCCTGGTATGCACACTCATCAGTCTTTGATTCCATTACTGCAGCGTGACTGCAAATGCATGCCCCACTCCTACCTGCCAGCTCTCCCCACCCTCAGATGCACCCAATACAGCTTTAATGTTTTTTTTTGTTGTTGTTTTTTGTGTGTGTATGGTTGGACATAAAAGAATTGTTGGCATATTTTCTGCACATTTCCCTTCATATTTTTGAAATAAATTACATTACCGGCTGTCCACAGATAGCAAATGAGTCTCTTTTTCAGTTTTTCAGTGTCTGTGTTTACTTTTGGGTTTCTATGTGACAGGTGTAAAGGAAAAGCAAGTTCTGTTTGCTTTCATGCTGCCATACCTCAAAAAGAGGTATTCATTATCAGGCCAGAAGGCACTGAAAGCATAGCTGTAATGATGTTTATTAGGCTGCCAGCTCTTTATATGAAAATGTGACTGGTGGAGAAAAGAAAAGCTGGAGTGATGGGCTTTTACATTGTAGCAGGATCACTCCAGACACAGTGAGAGCAGCAAAACATATTTGCATAAATCCCACAAGCTAAATATCCCATTTTGAGATTGTGCACGCTCAGATGTACAAGACCCATATTTTTCCTGAAATTATGTCGTCTGAGATGCTGTGAAATTTAGATGTAACCACAACAGTAACCACAACGAAAAAGAAGAATAAGAGTGTGGCAAACAATGCATTGATTAAACTTGACACCTACTCCCGTAAAAATAGATCTAGATAAATTTGCAGAAAAGTTGCCACAAATTGAACAAAATTTGCTAAAATGTGAAATATTAAATTGGATTAGTTGAATTTGCAAGTCTGAGCAAAATTTGCAAGGACTGTCAGATTTTGTGGTTTTAGTTGTAACTTATTTGAGGGTCTAGTTGTATCTTAGAGCCATTTATGTTAGAAAAAGAGAGGAATTCTCTATTTGTCAGTATTTTATAGCCCTTTTCTCATTTATTTTTGTTTGAAAGACAACAGAATGTACCAACTAGCAAGGTTTTTATTAAAAACAATGTAACTCTTTTATTATAAGTTTTACAATCTCCCGTGTAACAACTACCGGTAATATTAGTAGTTTCTATATTACTTTCCTAGGAAAGTGCACTGCCTTACCTGATTATAGTGGGTGCTGTGCCATCTCAGTGACTTTTAGAGTTTGTTTTAAAGCACTTGTGCTTTTATATTTCAGGCAAATCAGATTTGTTTCTCAAATCTAATCTTTTAAGACAAGCTGTCTGCACTCTTCAAGCCTGAGTGATCAGATCCGGTTAGTGTTCAGATATCACCACTGAATCTACATGGGCTGCTATGATAGCACAATTAAATCGCTGTCTTTTAGTGGTTTAAGTGGACGATCACAAATGTGTTTGTAGTGTTGCAATCGGGACTGGACTGATCTTGTGAATTCTGAATACATCCCAAAATGTATTCAGTTTCAGTTTGCCAGATGATGAAGTTTAGCTGGCACTAAACCGGGCCAGACTTCTTCATTTGAATTATTTCTCTATATACGTTGACCAAAATACTGCTTTTAGATGGTTAAAATCTCTGTCTTATGTGAGTTTAGTCATAAAAATGACTTCAGAAATGATTTAGGCACTGCTGTATAAATTTACACAGAACCAAGCTTCTGTCTGGGTAACAGATCACACTGTGCATGTGAAAACTGCTTATTCACAGCAGCAGCTGGTGAATTTTTTACCGTATTTGCAGGGTGGTGAAAGCATGCCCCTGTGTCTAATGCATCTGAAAAATAAAGCATATTTTTCTTGTTTTTCACAGCTATTCCGCAAGAAGACAATTTGTTGACATTTGCTTCTTTTTGCAGCTGACAAAGACAGTGAAAGATTTAAGTGCATCTGCAAAAGAAGACCAAGGTCTTAACTTTGATTTTTGCCTGTTTTTTCAACCAGGAGTTGTTTAAAGATGAGGACAAAGTTGTTGAATCTTACAAGTCAACACTTAAGTGAAATGAAGTCTGATATTTACTGCAGTGATGAGACAGATATCTGAACTAAAATTCAATGGATTTATACAGTAGTTCAACTAAAAAGTCATAGTAAAATATCAAGGTTCAAGGTGACTTTGTTGTCATTTGCATCACATGTGGTGCATGAAGTGGAACAAAATGATGTATGCAAGGTCCCAGTTACACAATATAAACTATTAAAAAGAAACAATATACAAAGATCTAAGATATACGCTAACCAATAATGTAATATAATATGATGTATTAAACAGCAGCCTGAACATGAGTCTGTTCTGAGCAGATGGGCATGAATTTAGCAGCTTATGGGCAAGAAATCAGTAGCATGGATAAAGTGACATATCACCAGTTAAAGAGGTATTATACTCTGATTTGAGTCTAACAGCTTCAGGGTACAAGCTGTTCCTCAGTCTAGTGGTTCTACACTTAATGCTCCTCAACCTCCTGCCTGAGGGGAGTGGGGCAAAAAGTGTGTGCTGGGTGAGTGGGGTCCTTCATGATGCAGGTGGCTCTCTTCCTGCATCTGGAGGTGTAGATGTTTGTGATGGTGGGGAGGCTGACACCAACAGACTTCTGTGCAGCCTTCACCACTCTCTGCAGAGCTTTTCTTTCTGCAGCTGTGCAGCCTCCATGCTACACAATGATGCTGAAACACAGGATGCTCTTGACTATACACCTGTAGAAGGAGGTGAGGACTGAGCGTCCCAGACCAGCTCGCCTCAGCCGCCTGAGAAAGTAGATTTGCTGATGTTCATTCATTCAACCTTTACTTATACAGGCTAGCCTAGTTGAGCCACGGGGACTCATTTACAAGTGCTTTCTCATTTACTGTTACATTCGTTTGCTCATTTACATGTGCTTTCTTGCACAGAGGCTCGAGGGTCAATTCACTTCACAAGACCCACGGAGCATGTGGAGGGGCATTAAATGCATAACAGATTATAAAGTAAGGAGTGAACAATGCCCCAAAGACCCATCTCTGCCTGATGCCCTCAACAAGTTTTATGCACGCTTTGAAGACGCAAACAGACCACCCAGCACCAGACTCACCTCATCACCAGATGAAGAGCATCTCAGCGTGACCTCAGCAGAAATAAGGAGTACTTTCAGGAGGATCAACCCTCACAAAGCAACCAGCCCAGACAACATCCACGTGAAAGTGTTAAAAGAATGTGCCAATCAGCTCTGCAATGGGCTGGCAGACATCTTTAACACGGAGACAGTTCTCATCTGCCTGAAGACCGCCACCATCATCCCAGTCCCAAAGAGCTCTACAGTGACTGGTCTGAATGACTATCGACCGGTGGCCCTCACCCCGATAGTCGCTAAATGCTTTGAAAAACTGGTCATGACCCACATCGAAACAACCATCAACATCAACGAGGACCCTCACCAGTATGCATACCGCAAAAAACGATTAACAGAGGACGCCATCTCCTCTGTGGTCAACACTGCTCTCACCCACCTAGAGCAGAAAGACTCTTACATCCGTCTGCTCTTTGTGGACTTCACATCTGCCTTCAACACCATGATCTCCCAAACACTAATGGACAAACTATTCACACTAGGACTAAGCCCCTCCGTTTGTAACTGGGTACTAGACTTATTAACAAACGGACCACAGTCAGTGAGGATCCACAACTTCTCCTCCTCCACCATAACCCTCAGCACTGGCTCTCCCCAAGGATGTGTGTTGAGCCCTCTCCTGTTTACTCTGCTCATGTATGATTGTGCAGCTACCCATCCAGGCTGTCATATTGTAAAGTTTGCAGATGATACAGCGGTGGTGGGATGCATCACAAACAATGATGAGTCCAGCTACAGGCAGGAGGTGGAACACCTGGAGAGCTGGTGCAAAGAGAATAACCTTCACATCAATGTGAAGAAGACAAAGGAGATGATTGTGGACTTCAGAAGGAACAAACACACCACACCCCACTGAACATAAGTGGATCTGCAGTGGAAGTGGTCTCCAGCTACAAATACTTGGGTGTACACATGAACGATAACCTCAGCTGGAGCAACAACACCACCAGCCTGATCAAGAAAGGTCATCAGAGACTCTACTTCCTCAGACGGCTGAGACGAGCTGGTCTGAGAAGCTCAGTCCTCACCTCCTTCTACAGGTGTGCAGTGGAGAGCATCCTGTGCTCCAGCATCAATGTGTGGCATGGAGGCTGCACAGCTGCAGAAAGAAAAGCTTTGCAGAGAGTGGTGAAGGCTGCACAGAAGTCTGTTGGAGTCAGTCTCCCCACCATCACAGACATTTACACCTCCAGATGCAGGAAGAGAGCCACCTGCATCATGAAGGACCCCACTCACCCAGCACGCACACTTTTTGCCCCACTCCCCTCAGGAAGGAGGTTGAGGAGCATTATGTGTAGAACAACTAGACTGAGGAACAGCTTCTACCCTGAGGCTGTTAGACTCATGAATATCTAACCAGAATAATCACTGTGAAAAAAAATCACATCATGTTGCTGCTGATCTGTTTCATGTTGCTGCTGATCTGTTTCATGTTGCTGCTGATCTGTTACATGTTGCTGTGTTCATTTGTGCTCATACAGACTCATGTTCGGACTGCTATTCAAAGTAATGTTTTTATGCTATTAGTGCCTAGTGTATTTTTAGTTAATGTTCTTCTTAGTTCATATCTTAGATATTATTGCTGTTCTATTACACTTTATTGTTGGATGTAACTGGGACCCTGTGTACATTTTCTTGTTCCATCACATGTACCACATGTGGTGCGAATGACTAATAAAGAATCTCTGACTCCGACTCTGACTTGATCAGACTGGTACGGTAGTGTTGTTGCACCAGCTGAGTTAGTTATTCAGGTGCACACCCAAGTACCTGTAAATGGAGACCACTTCCACTGCAGATCCTCCTATGTGCAGGGGGAGGGGGTAGGTGTTTTTTTTGTCTGAAATCCACAATCATCTCCTTCATCTTCTTGAAGATCATTCGTCCTGCACTAGCTCTCCAGGTGTTCCACCTGCTGCCTGTAGCTGGACTCATCATTGTTTGTGATGCATCTAACCACTCCTGTATCATCTGCAAACTTAACAATATGACAGCCTGGATGAGCAGGTGCACAATAATACATAAGCAGAGTGAACAGGAAGGGGCTCAACACACAGCCCTGAGGGAAGTCAGTGCTGAGGATTATGGTGACCATGGTATATATTATTGTATATATTTCCAATTGAATTTTAACAATTTTGTTTTTGTGAAATGACATAGTTTAAAATATGTCATAGAAAACACATTGCAATAAATGCAACCTCTTCTAAGGATATCAGCGGGGAACCCTTATGGCTTTCAATGCCTTCAAAGAAGGCTAATATATTTAGCACATATTATTAGTTATAGTTAAGTTTTATTTAGTTAATTTAGTTTGATATAAAATGTAAATTTTAATGTTTTTCACATTTTGATCATATATCTTATTTTCATGAAACTACTTTTTTGTTAAACTACTTTGTCATTGAGCAACAAACATTTTAATTTATGAAAATATTGCTATCTAATTAGATTCTTGAAATGTGCCTCTCCAGGCAGAAACATATTGGGAAACAGCTTTAATCGGTTAACACTTTACTGTCAGGAGAAAAAGCTGAGCTAAGTCAAAGTCACTGCCGGATGAATTTGTTACAGGAAATTTAACCAGTAATAGTGTTGATGTAGTGTGTGTTGGACACAGGTATTTTTTTGTTTTTGACAGGTTAGTAAATTTAAAATACACAGGAAATTGAATTACGCCGCTCAAGGTGGCTACATGTTGGAGTAGCTCTGTTACTTTCGTTCTGAGATTTTGCTTTTGGAAACATTAATTCCTCTTTTTCTGGATGCAAACCACATTTTTTTGGATGATTGTTTCCTCTGGTATCGGATGCTGTGCAGCTGGAAGGATTTTTACTGAAACTTTTTTTAGTTTTGGACATTTGTTATTATGCGTAATCATGGCAACAAGGCAGTTTTCTACAACTAACAGCAGCTGATTAAGATCTCAACAGCTCAAATAATATTTCAGCTACAGCCCCAAATCTCAAATGAGTTGAAAAGGAGGTTCTGTGGACACATGCTCATGACAGCGGAAGGACAGGATAGTCCTTCAGCACCTACAGTTGGCCGTCCACCGCAACGAGGAGCTTGGCAGACTGCTGGGAGGAGTGGCCATCACTTTGGGAGGAGTTCTGCCCGGCATTCTGGTGGTCCTACAGCCAGGGGGAACCGAGAGGCCAGCCGAGTCTGGGTGGACGGATTGGACGGCATCTGCGGCCAGTTTCTTAGGATCCACTGTGGGATGGACATTTACAAGAGATATATCCTGCTTACAGACATCAGTATCTATAACATATCTTAATGAAACAAGGATAACGAGTTACAACAAATACTTTTTCTTTGGGATTAATAAAGTATTTTTGAATTTGAATTTGAAATTAACAATACAAATAAACAGATAATTTATTTGTGCAAATTGCGTGCTGACGGTCCTCCTTTTGCATCATCATCATCATCATCAACTTTATTTATAAAGCACTTTAACACAGTCATAGCTGAAACAAAGTGCCTAACATCAGTTAAAAACAAGATAAAAGAGAGCATACAAAGAGAGCTGCAAACACAAGCACACAGTGAACTAAAAAAAATCAATTTAAAACACAATAAAACGACAAGGTAAACAGATAAAATCACTAAAAATAAAGTAAAATCAAGTCTCAGTTGAGTTGAAGGCCCATGAGTAGAGATGAGTTTTCAGATGAGTTTTAAAAATGGACAGTGTGCAAAGGCAGAGCGTTCCATAACTTAGGGCCACTAACAGAGAAGGCCCTGTCTCCTCGAAGATTCCTCTTACTCTTGGGAATGACCAGAAGCAGCTGGTCAGCAGACTTGAGTGACCGAGGTGGAGTGTAATGGTGGAGAAGCTCTGTTAAATAAGGGAGGGGGGGGGCAAGGCTGTTTTAAACCTTAAAAACAATCAAAATTAATTTAAAATGAACTCTAAAATACACGAGCAGCCAGTGGAGGGAAGCCAGGACTCCCCATCCCTCACCACGCACCTCCACCCTCTTCATTTTCAAATTCCACTCATGTAGGTTTTTTGTGGCTCGGGTGTGCTGCAACAATTTTACATCTTTGTTGACAGAGCCACCTGGGACTCAATTTTATTGTATACATTAGGCATTCACTCATAACATCCTCATGACATTCACATATAGGAACTTGGGGTGGGCACTATGGCTATGGGTGGCGGGATGACACCACTCTCACCTCCTATGCCTGTGCTCACTTCCAATGGTTGCATTTAGACACTAAGGGTTTGGATTAGAGTTGGGGTGGGGGGGAACTGGCATCATGCCAGCCTCTGCTCCTTCTTCTTTCCTTTTTTTAATTGCACTTTACAACAACACACATCAACAGCACATCTGGGAGTGGGGGTGTGTGTGTCGGGGTCTTATTCCTTTTTCTTTTTCCACCCCCCCCGGTTCCCTGGCTGCCATTCCGGGGGTGGGGTCCGGAGAAAGGGTAGGACATTGGGTGTTGGCCTGGACTATGGGGGGTTCGGGGCCTGGGGAGTTGCCGGGGGCGGGGCTGGTGCTGCGCCATCCCTGGGGCTGTTTGGACTCCCTGAGCTTGGCTCCTGGGTGCCGTGGTTGGCCCGCTGGTCGGTGGCTGCCGGGACCTGGCTTGGTTGTTGGCGGTGTGTGTGGGGAGTCGGGGGCGTGGCCTCTCCATGGCGAGGGGTGTCCTGTCGGCTGGGCATGGCTTGGGCCGAGTCTTGGATGTCGGCTCCTCTCTGCCCCAGAATGAATGAATGGGTCTACCTCCTGGGTTTGGGTGTAGGCTGCCCTCTGTAGGGGGTGGGTACATGTCTTGGACCTGGGGGGTATTGAGTACGTATCGGGAGCAAGAATGGAATGTGTCGTTATTGTATGTCTTTGAGTGAGTGAGTGAGTGAGTGAGTGAGTGAGTGAGTGAGTGAGTGAGTGAGTGAGTGAGTGAG
>JBBPBX010059279.1:4819-21822 GCA_038048925.1 Garcialebias charrua
TTCATTCATTCAACCTTTATTTAGTCAGGTAAATCTTTTGAACCTCATGGGCTCATTTACGAAAGCGACCTGCTAAAACTAAAGAACAATGAACAGCAGTGGTAGAATTTCCTTAAACAATAAACAAACAAACAATAAACAATAGAAAACAAAAGAGAGAAAAAAAACAAAAGAAAGTTTTTTTTTTTAACAAAGTATCAAAAAACTAGCAAAACATTATAAGGTAGACGTATAAAATCAAAGACAGGAACAAATCTGCATTGGTTTTTGCCAGGATTCCAACAGATTCTGAAAACCATTTAGAGAAGTCAAGGTCGAGAGCTTCAGATCTTTTTGTAAGATATTCCATGAAGCAGGAGCGGAGTAGGAGAAGGCCCTTTTTCCAAGTTCAGTCCTCACTGACGGAACACTGCAGGTAATCATGTCCTGAGAGCACACACTGTAGCTGCACTCACGCAAAGACATGTAGGAGGAGATGTATGAGGGCAGCAGACCAAGAAGTGATTTAAAGATGAAAATGATGTACATTAAGACATTAAATGTACATTAATGTACAATAAAACAATTTTTGAGTTTCATTAACATATTGTTCATGTTGATATTTTGCTAACAGACATATAGCCATGCATACACAAACACGGGTCAAAACATTATGCCCCATCTTTTGGTAGCAGGCAATAACAATATCTTGTTGCAGTTTCCTTTCACTAGATGCAGAAACTTCCTCTCTGTAGACAGAGCAGTTTCCATTCATTAACCCACATCTGGAAATGATTCCCACAGTCCTTGATATCTGTTCATGCAGAATCCACACTGTTTAATTGAAAATGTGGAAATAAACAAGGGGCTGGGAAAAGAGACAGAACCTCTACTGTTTGCTCTCTGCCAGCTGCTGAATGCGTCAACACATCTTCCACTGCAGCCTAGAAGCTGAGATCCAAGACCAACAGAACCAAGAGGGCAGGAACCTTGTAAAAGCCACAATCAGAACGTCTTACAGAAAAATTACTTTTCCAAAGCACTGTTTTTCTGCAAAACCTCAACATCCATTTTAAACTTTGGTACCGTCAAAACCAGTGAAATGCCTTTTCACTTGTAACACAACATAATTTAACATCACAAAATGAAAAGTTAAATCATGTTATCTGGACAGATAATTTAACATCATACATCAAATGTCTTTTCACAACTGGACATTATCGTTTTGTACACAGCACAGCAGTTGGCTTTTTTTTAGATTAGCAATCTGTACCTACCGGTATACACAAACCATACGCATGAATCTTTGTGTAGCTATATGAAGGACTATATATTTACGGTTTTACTTTGGTGACCACTCTAAAGCTTTCTATTTTTCAAGTCACTACTTTGGTGACCACTCTAAAGCTTTCTATTTTTTAAGTCACTACTTTTATTTACTGTCACTTCTTCTAATATTAGTTTAATACTGTAGTGATATAGGCCTCTGTCTTGACCTTCAAGTACACCTCTCTACACCTCTCTGAATCACTCAGTGTTACACTTGCTTGAACCTCAAGGAGACAGATGGACACTTATATATTTTAACAATTATTATGAATTAATGGACACTAATTAATCAGATTGAACTTTCTCTTTAATGTGTGTTAATTCAGAATTGATCAAACAGTATTTTTGTCATTTCAATGATGATTTTACTAAACTGGTATATTTTAAATATGACAAAGTTAAGAGAACATCTCAGAATGATCATGTTTTGAACTGTCTGCTCTAGGCAGAATAAGTGTCGAAAGTTGAAGGAACAATCCTTCGTATTTGTTTGAACTGTTTTTGTTTCAAAGGAAAAGTGCTAGACATAGCTTGCTTTCGGTCTCCCGTCCTTTCTAAAAACAATGAATCAGTTCTCAAAACAAAGTACGGACTTGTGCACATGCACCTGCATCTTCTCACGTATGTTTTCTATGTTTTGTCTACCCTATCATCTGTCACTCAAACTCACTCATTTGCAAAGTCACACCCTCTCTAGGGGTGCAACAACCAATCAGCAGGAAGTATGGGACTAAGTCACACCCCCTTCTTAAGGGGCACTTCCTGGATTTTGGGTTAGAGTTTCGAGGAGTACGAGCTGTCAACCTGCTCTCCTCCCTGGGAAAGCTGGAGTCGGCCCGGTCATATGTCAACGACCCACGTCTCCGCTAGGATCATAGCAAAGCCTTACTGTGATCCTGCACTCATTTCTGAAAGAGTTTGTTTTCTGAAGTTTTACTTTGAAAGTTCAGCCAGGAGCTGGCTCTGTTCCTGCCGGGAGAAGCGGTTCTTCTCACTCGTCTGAATCAGCTCACACGCGCGGAGGTCGTCTGGACGTGAACGGGACAACACAGTCCTTTAATGTCCACAAACTTCAACTCTTATCTCCAAGACGTATCGTCAACAGGTAACGAGGCGTTGATTGTGTCCTGAACGTGTGGGAAGCCCAGCTGAACCGTATGGGAAGGTGCTACCCTGGTTGTTTCAAATAATTAATTTCAGTTAACTTAGCTTTCATCTTCTTCCTCCTTAAACTCCTCCTTATGTTTATTTTCATCATGGTAAACTTTAAGTAATGTGCCAACAGAAAGGTCCAACTGTCTGTTTGTTTTAATTTGAATTCTTGTCAACGTAGTTATTAAATCAGAGCTAATATCGATACAAATGTTTATGTAATTTTTGTGATAGTTTCAATAAAAGGTCTATTTTTTGGTAGACCAACATAAATTGAAGTCTAAGCGTGAAATTACATTTCTGGCTAATCACCTCGTTAGATTTGTTGATTTAATCTGAAAAAGTTGAGACCCCGCACTTTGGTGGCAGTTTGTGCAGATAAAAGTCTGCTCATACCTGCACGTCTAAACTATAGGTAAGTCAGTAAACTGACTAATAACTCCTATATTGTTACAATACTATTGTCAGCATTTTCCTTATGGTTATCCAAGGAGGGCCCCTGCCACCCCAAAGGAACCGTCTGCCCCCTGAGAAGGTCAGCACATTTAATAAAGTAATAAACATCTGCATGTATGCACGTGACCCATTTACTGCAACTGGGGAAGACGTCAAAGCCAATACATCACCCTCTTCTCCCTTTAGCATAGCATTTTTCACTCAAAACTTTTCATTAAAAAAATCAGTAAACAAGTTCTCAGCTTCTTTTTGCAGAGCAAAACAACTTTTTACACAAAGACACAGGTTTCAACTGTGAATTTTGGAGCTCAACAAGACGGAGGGTTTTTTCCTGAGGTCGGCCTGTTAGCTTAGCTCATAGCTTAAGGGCCCGGTAGACCTCAGCGTACAAGCAGTACGCCTCTGTACGACGTACGTACGCAGAGGCAAAAGCGCAGCCCCGCAGGGCACGAACGCGCAAAGCTCAATTTTTACGACCGCGTACACGATGCGCTATGTATCACAATAAACTGGCCGTGGCCGGACTGTTTTGTATGTTACACAAATGAATTAAATTCATCTTCTTCATCGCTGATCGGGCCTTTTCTTTTGTTTTTTTGCCTAAAGTCAAGTAATTGTTTCATCCTCCGTTCACTCCATGACTGAAATGAATGAATTCATGTCCTACCTGGCTGCGCAAGGTTTTAAATATTTCCTGGTGGGCTGTGGGCTGCAGGAAAAGCGCTCCCTGTTTTTATTTTTATTTCTTAGAAGTTTTTATTAACATATAAAGTTAGAAAGACCGCAGCGGCAGCAGCCGAGCGAACCGCTGCTCGTCTGGAGCAGAGCCAGCGGCTTGTCCAACTCGAGCTGTCAATCATTTCAGTAGGCGTGTCAGCAAGTGACCAATCAGCGACTAAGTTTGTCCTGCTTCACGCGCAGCTGATCAAATTACAACAAGGATTTGGAGCGAAAACGCGAGCATTTAACATGAGAACGAAAGCAGAGCTGTGCCAGCGAACGCGTGCGCACAGAATGCGCGCGTAGAGTGGCGTAAAGCCAGGACGCTGAGGTCTACGGGAGCCTTTAGCTTCTCAGCTTAGCTGCTTTTAACGATTCAAAATCACGATTTGGACAGTTAAAAAGATTTTAAAGAGAAAAGAGAAAGGATGGGGTCAGTGAAGAGCACCGGAGTTGAGAAGTGTCTTCAGTAGAAAGAGAGAGACACGAGGAAACTATAAAGCCGATAAATGAAAATGAGGTTGATAATTTTAATTTATCATGCAATTAATTGATTTATTGTTTATTGCAACAGGCCTAATCCTACATCCTACTTGCACATGCGACCAAACTCCTGTTGGCAAAGAGTGACGCCACAGGAGAGCGGGGATACTATTTAGGTGTTCAATCAGTCTTACTCGCTGTTTCTACTACTTTGGTTCTCAGAATTAAACATTAAAGCTGCACTCTGCAGTTTTTGTAGAATGCAGCACTTAGGAAAATTTTCAACAGGCAAAGCATTCTGGTCCCTCCCCACTCAGAGCCATATATGGCTCGGCTCCCTCTTGCACTCGCTGCAGTTTCTGAATGCTCCGCCTCCACTACATGTCCTGTGGCAGACGCTGCGTAGTTCTGTGATTATATGTTAATAAAACGTTCTAAAAAATAAAATAAAAACATGGAGCGCTGGTCCAACACACCAGAACACCATGAAATCTGCTGAGCCTCGCGGAGCCACGTTGAACCCGAGTTTAATTCGCTCGTGACAAATTCATCCATTTCCTCATCTTTTCAGTCATGGATCAGTGGAGGAGGAAGCGATCACTTGACTTTTGGCAAAAAAACAAAAGAAAAGTCCAGATCAGGGATGAAGAAGGGGAATTTAATACATTTGTGTCACATACAAAACAGTTTTGCATCGCTTTGCAATACTTTGAACGAGAACCTGCGTGGCCGCGGGGGATGGGACCGGGGGGTTAGGAGCGTGAGAAGTGAGAAGCTGTTTTTATTGGCTGGTTAACGGCGGGTCACTGTGGCTTTTTAGAAATGCTTTTAGAGAAGCAAGGGGACTATAGTTTTTTTCAGAGATTACTTTGTCTAACATCAGCCTGTCAGGAGATAGTGACAGAGTGAAGAAATATGTTAAAGGGGACCACATATTCAAAATTCACTTTTTAATGGTTTTTTTACTCAACTTTGGGTATGTACTTCATAAAAAAACAGTCCTAAGGCCAAAAAAATGCACCCAGTGGTTTATTTACTCTAAGTATATTTATTTTTCTTTGATAGAAACGTTTCGTTTTCAAATCCTCGCGCTTGTGACGTCACAAGCGCCAGGACAACCCACCTCAAACCTGAGTCCAGCCCCTCACCTAGCAACCCCTGGTGCGGCTCAACCCACTTCAGTATAAAAGACGTGACGTTGTTTTTCCTGATTTCATCTCATCTTTTGTTTATATGTTCTTAATTTCATGTGTACAGCACTTTGTTGCAGCTGTGGTTGTTTTAAATGGCTTTATAAATAAAGTATAATTGTTATTTTTACGTTTTAGTTCAATTTTTAGCGTATTAGCGATCGCTCCCAACGAGCAGCCATCTGCGGCCGGGAGCTGCTGGGAGCTGATAGCTTTTGATGAGCGTGGTGTCCGGTCAGAGGTTGCCTCATACGGAAAAATTAACTGGAAACACTCGGTGAACTTTGTGTATGTCTGGACTGGAGCAGAGATCGCTCCCAAAAGCGCCGCATGCAACGAGCGGACCTAAAAGGGCGGAGGAGGAACGAGCTATTTTTAGCCTCGGATTCGGGCTAAAGGGAGCAGATAATGGCGGCGCGCGCAGACGGCTTTCGGTAAGTTATCTTAAGCTAGCACTAACAGTAAGTCAAATGAGTAATAAAAAAGAGCTAATTTTAAAACAACAACAGATTAGAGATACTGGCTCTTACAGAGGGCGGAGTAAATGTAAACAGATCTTTGAAGGGCGTGGCCATGAGAGCTCATTATCATAAACCAGTCGTTCAAAACGAAAGTTAAAAATGGCAGAATTAAAAAGGGTATAATTGATTATCTAAGAATTATTTTGTGTATTAAATTGAATGAACATTGTCTGGATAGCCCACAGACATTCCATAAAAATTTTAAAAACCTATCTGTGGTCCCCTTTAAAAATATATTTTTAGACAACTTACAGACTGCACTACAGAACTGCAGACTGCAGCTTTAACACTAAAAGACGTACATCTGTATGTCCACGTTTATAGGAATTCAATAAGTCATCAAATATGAAAACTTAATTTAAAATAAATGTGTGAGCTGAAGTAAATGTATTTATCTATTTGAATAGTATAGACTTTTAAAAGGAGAAATCAGTCTGGCAATTTAAAAAATGGCAATTTTACGTTATTTTGTACTGTGCAAGACTACCTGTTCTAAAATATTTAAAATATTATCCTTTTGAATATAACATATTAATATAAACTCAAAAACATAATTTACGTGCATTGAGTGTTGTGTTTACAATTCTAATTTATAGACTTTCTTGTTGCTTAAAGCACTAACTTGAATATTAAAAACTGCAATAACAAACTGGTAATAATAACCCAGCAGAATGGGGGAAAAACTACTTTTTATTGTATGCATTTTAATGTACTGTGCTGTTTATGTAATTCTATTTATTCCTCAAATTTTAAATTTATTGTTTGTTGACACTAGGGGTGCATCGATAAATTGACCGGCCAATTGATCAACACGATTTACTAAATTTTGGGAGCTCGACGATCGGTCGATCTTTAAATAAGAAACTGATGTTATCCACAGATCGTATCTGTCTGAAAATCAGCTGCTGTCCCCTTTTTCTTTGTTGTGAGAGAGCGCTGACTAACAGACCCGCACACCAGGTCACGTCTGCACATGCATTGTTAACAATAGTCACAGGTCCCCCAGAGCAGCCATGTCTTTGGTTTGGAAGTACTATACAGTTAAAGAAGAAATTTGCAATTTATGTAAAGCCAAAATAAGTCATGGTGGAGCCACAACCAAAACCTTCAATACTACAAACCTCTTTTGCCATTTAAGAAATCACCACGTCGATGAGTATGCAGCGTGGCATGCACGTGGCATACAATACAATTTACATATATAATATACAATACAATTTTTATTTACAATAAATAAACTATACTAACAATAATGGCATTGGAAGACCAGCCACTTTCAGTTGTTGAGGACGAAGGTTTCAGAAACTTGATGCAGCCCACGATATAATATGCTGAGTTGACAATACTTTTCAGACGTTGCATTACCGGAGTTGTTCGGCCAAGTTTTGAGACACACCCGCACCGCAGCCTGCTAAAAGCTAATGCAAAGACACTCTGCTTTACAACAGACATCTGGACTTCTGATGTACCTGTAAGTGTAAAGTCCATGTTGAGTCTTACTGCGCAGTGGATTGACGAACAGTTCGAATGTCATCAAGTACTGTTACATGTTGTTTTAAGGAACAACACTCATAATATGGCCAAAGCACTGGATGATGCCAACGTGAAAAGTTTACCCTACCTGGCACAAGTGCAACTTGTTGTAAACGAGGGGCAGCTGGCGCAACTGCCCCCCGAGCCAAGGCAAGTAACTATGAATATTCTATTTTCTAACCATAATTATTTTTAGCCGACTACTATATTTCAACAAACATTTAAAATTAAATTAAAAATGAAAATTGCTTGATTGAAATACATTTCTTTATTTACATTCAAGACATAAAAATTGTTAATACAGTATATACAAAACACAATGATTGACCCATCTTTCTTTGTTTATGAAAAACAAGGTACAAGAATCACTACTTCTCAGCAGAGGTGAAGGATGAAGTGAAACTGCTCCTTTTGGCCTAACCTGCAGAGGGGGAGACCAGATGCACACCTATGGATGAGAACCTGTTGCAGGAACATCCGCTGAAGTGGGACCACAGCATAGATGTACCTACAGCCAAAAGGTGTACAGCAAACCCTCGACCTACGTCACCTGCGACCTACGGCAACTCAGACTTACGATTTTATCATATTTAATAAAAATATGATTAAAAAAAATGGTTGGTTTTTTTTGTGTTTAAATGTTATTAATTTCATGTGTATAGCACTTTGTTGCAGCTGTGGTTGTTTTAAATGGCTTTATAAATAAAGTATAATTATTAATATTACGTTTTTATTACAATTTTATCGTATTTACGCAACTTCCGGTCGTTTCCGGTCGCCATTGCGGTCAATGGAGCTCCGCCATAGATGCTGTCAGCTGGCTCTAGAGGACTGTGTGTCCGATCAGGGTTGCCTCATACGGATAAATTTGCTGGAAACACTCGGTCAACTCTGTGGACGTCTCAGGCCCGGAGAAGCAGCCGGCGATCGCCCCGCGATCGCTCCCACAACGCCGCCCGACATGCTAACGACAGCAGCTAACAGAGCAGCTAACACAGGCGAAGACACCGAGCCGACATGCCGCGGAGGGGCCATCTGCGGCCGGGAGCTCGCCGCAAATGTCCGCCTGGCAGTCGGGGGACACCGAGCTAACGCGGAGATACAAAGCCGACAGCCTTTTTGAATGAACTGACATGCTAACGACAGCAGCTAACAGAGCAGCTAACACAGGCGAAGACACCGAGCCGACATGCCGCGGAGGGGCCATCTGCGGCCGGGAGCTCGCCGCAAATGTCCGCCTGGCAGTCGGGGGACACCGAGCTAACGCGGAGATACAAAGCCGACAGCCTTTTTGAATGAACTGACATGCTAACCATTGCTGCTAATGGCGGGGCCTAACCGTAGCTAACGCCGAGCTTGTTTTGGATGGAGGATTATCGCGGAGAAACGGCTTTCAGTAAGTTTTTTTTTTTTCTGGCTCCAAATGTATGAAGTTAAGAAGCTAACAGTCATTCTTTTAAACAGTTTTGACCACGTGTGTGCGTGTGGAGCGTAAGGAAGCTGGGGGAGCTCGGACGGCTGATGCTAAAAGACGAAGGCAGGCTTTGACCAGCTCAAAGTAAGACATTATATTTTTTATTTATTGTACAGTACTGTATTCATTTACTGTACAGTTCTGTGCATGTTTATGGCCTAGTATGTCTGCTTGTTCAGTCTCATGCCATTAAATATGTGTGCGGCACTCCGTTAGCGGTATAGCCGCGACCTATGTCAGAAACGCGGACCTACGACAGGCAGGTGTTTTTGGTCCGCGAGGTACGACAACATCGACCTAAGTCACACCCGTAGGTCCCAATCCCTGACGTAACTCGAGGGCTTCCTGTAGTCTACTGTTTGCAGTACACAATGAAATCTTGAAAGAGAACATTAAGCCTCCAGTATAGCTGTCCGTTGTGTCCAGCGCCGCTGGACTCGCGTGTGCTGCGCACCGGCAGTTCATTTATACTCTGTGCAAGCGCAGCTCTCTGGAGTGCAGGCTCCAGCAGCTGCAGCCGGGCGGAGCGTTTACCTACAGGACAAATTGAGGTCGCTGATTGGTCATTTGCTGACACGCGAGGCAGTTTATCAACGCGCGCGCGTAGGCGTAGTAAAATTTGAGCTTGGCGCGTTCACGCCCGTGATCAAAGGCTTTTGACGCGGCGCTCACACGGCGCTGACACGGCGTGCCGCGGCGCTCGGATTAACGCGCAGCTATACTGGGGCCTTTAAGAGCAACAGCTGGCCAGCCCTTCAGCTATGCAGGTAGTACAGAACGTTTGAAAATGTTACACATGCTGCACTATCTGTTCGTTGTTGTTTTTTTTTAAGTAAAAAGTGAAAGACTAAAAGGAACTGATTTTTTTGTGTTAATTTTGTAGTTTTAATTGTCTAAACTTAATTAATATTTCAGAGCACTACCTCATGGCCAGTTAAAACAAGTTTGTATTGTTTCTAGGATATTGTTCAAGGGTATGTTTTTCAATTAAATAAGAATGGAAAATTGAAGGTGCATTGTGACCTTAAAACACCTGACAGTATAAAACAAAATTGATATCAGCCAAAATCGGAATCGGCATGTCAGGCTTTCTAAAAATAGGTGATCGGCCAGAAAACTGAAATCGGTACACCCCTAGTTGGCACCTCCCCAGACCAGAAACTTAGGGAAAACGCTGTGTGTCTTTATACTGGTAGCAAGGAAGACTGTAATTAGTGAGGAACAAATGAGCCACAAGTAACTTAGCTGCACCTTCACAGCATAAGATGAAAGCTTTTGTGCTGGTAGGGGGAGTGGTGGTGCAGTGGTTAGAGACAGTGGGCCTGTGATCGGAAGATTGCCGGTTCAAGCCCCAGTACAGACAACATAAAAAAATGTGGATGGAAAGAGGTGAAACACCCACACCTGCCTCCATCCTCATTCACTCCACTCTGGGCCCCTGAGCAAGGCCCTTAACCCACACCATCTGCTCCCTAAACAGGTCTCTCTTGAAAATGAGTTCTCGTGGCTCAATGAGACTACCTGGATAAATAAAGGGTATGGTAAATGAAAAAAAAAGGACCTGTTGTAGTTCCATCCCTTTTGTGTTAAGCCAATAGTATTTAATGGATAATCCAGTCAATTTTGAAGTAATATTCAGTTAGTTATCAGTACTGAGTATTTTATCAGCTTCAAAGCTTTTCGTCCAGGCTACCTTAAAGCTGAGCCAAACGAAGGCCTGACTTTATCTTAATTTTTATGGCTTAAATAAATGGTAAATGGACTGTACGTATATAGCACCTTTCTATCTAATCAAGAAACTTAAAGTGTGGGTGACATGATTTTTGAACTCATAAATTGGCACAACATTAGTTGATGATAAAATCTTTTATCATTCAACTGTAGCTGTGTTTACATGGACAAAATGTTGTGACCGGATTGAAATGTGTTCTGATCGCATAATTAGATAGCACCGTTTACATGGGCACAATCCGTTCATGACGAGTGTTTACATGCAGCGGGCTTTTATTCTGATCCGATGTTCTGACATGCGCAGAGTGGTACACTCCCCCTTAAAAAAACACGAAGAAGAAGTTACTTCCGTTAAAACCACAGAAGAAGAAGTTGCTTCCGGGACGAAAGTAAACAGACGCGTCAATGGACCCGCGCCAGATTGTAATGACGGCGACTGAGTTTTTACTGCACTCCCTGATTGAACTACAGGCAAAGCAGCGCGTGCTTTTAGTTTTTTTATTCACAGGATGAGAGCGCTGGACGTCCTCTGTCCTCCAAGCTGTCGTGGACAACTGTTGGTAAGATAATAAAAACGCTGTATGCTAATAAACTTTTTTGCCCTTTCCTTTTCTACCTGTCTGCGTGATACTGTCTGTATTTGTTATTAATTACTATTCTTCCTCTGTTTTCCTGTTTCTGGAGCATCAGTGTCACGATGCCAGGCAGTGCCCATGATGCCAACGTCCTGCGCCACTCAGACCTCTATCAAAGGGCTCATCTGTTGCCAAAAGTAAGGCTAATATTTACTATATTGTATTTAGTATTACTACAACGATTACAGCTAAGAAGTATCTCAAAGTAGAGATGCTTAGCTGTAAAGTTTTATTTAAAAAATGTTTGTTTGAACCACAAATAGAGTTAAATGTTGCCAAAATGTAAGGCTAAAATTTACTATTGTACTGTATTTAGTATTAAACCATTACAGCTAAGTAATCAGTAGACATACTTAGCTGTAAAGATTTTTTTAAATAAAATTTGTTTTAACCATATCTTTAAACAAATAAAAAGTTGAACACTAAATATTGGCATGTCCTTTTTTGCAGTCTGTGAGGAACATTGACGAAAAGGACGTCCATCTCTTCAGTGTTGGTGATCCTGCATACCCGCTGTTGGACTGGCTCGTCAAAGGATACCCAAACTCTCCTCGTCTGACTCCTAAACAAGTCATTTAATGTTTACTTTTGCTCAGTCAGGTGGAGGTAGAGATGACCTTCAGGTTGCTGAAGTCACAGTGGAGAGTTCTTCTAAAAAGATACTTGTCATGTATTTGTGTTCACATGCAGTTAACATTTGTATAAAATTATTATCACAATAAAAAACTGCAAATACTAGTGAACATCTGAGCTCTTTAATGGACCAAACATTTTAACAAATTCTTGTAAACAATTGATATTGCTTGTTTGAAACAAGTTTCTTTCTTAGTGCAATTTGAGGTATATCAGAAAAACATAAAAATTAAACATTCAAAACGTGTGTGCAAAACAGACGATGTGCACAGATCAAATCTTGTAATGATGACAACAACAAAAAAAATTTATTTGGTCATTTAAAAACTACAGTAACCTGTAATTCAGTAACTTCTTTATCAACTCATCACATACTTTCACAATTTCAATGTATGCATGTGATTTCGGACAACAAAATTGGTGACAAAATAATCGATTTTACTTCCAAAATGTAGGGATGCACCGATACCAGATTTTTGAAAACCGAGTACAAGTACAAGTACTTACATTAAAGTACTTGCCGATACCAAGTACCGATACAAGTACTAATTAATATTTTTTTAAATCATTCTAATTAACTTAAACTGTTTATTTTCATTAGACACTTCAAACATAAATAAACAAAGTACATTACTATTGGTAATCTGTACAGGGCTTAAAGTGAAAAAAAATCCTGAGCCTGAAACTTTTTTGTGTTGTTGATCAAATAAAATCGTAACATTTTGCCAACGTTTATTAAAAATGCTCTCTGAAAAGTGCAAACTGTTTTTAAACAATTCAGCTTCAAGTAACAAGCAAGTGTATTTTAAAGGGTTAAACATCTATGTTTACCTACATAAGTAACTTGATTCAATAACTACTGTAGTTTAGAGAGCAACAAGTCCAGTTGAATGCATGCAGCTCAAAAACCTGTTTTATTTAACTACAGATTTTATTATTTTATTTAACTTTACTTATTCATGTTCCCCAGATTGAAAATCAACCTTCTTATTTCAGCTGTCACCCCAGCTGTCACTGAACTCCGTTCAATCCTGCAGAAGGAGCCTCCGTCAGAAAGGAGGGGAGGGGGGATTGTTTATGTGTTCAGCAGTGTGTGTGTGGGGGGGGGGGGGGGCTGCGCTTTGATTCGCTGCACCCCCCACATCAACACGAAGAGTCCTGCAGCCAAACAGCCAAACGCTCTGTCGCTCGAAAGGGAGGACTCAGAGGAGGAGCGGACACACAGGAGGAGAACGCCGCGGTGCGTCAACCATAAACACAGAGGCGACACTGTAAACGCATTTCGCCGCACGGCACAGTGCACGCGCAGCGCGCGCGCTCCAGCCTGCGGACCAAAGCGCGAGTCTACTCAGCCTTCAGAGGAGGAGCAGACACACAGGAGGAGAACGCCGAAGCCGCACGGCTCAGTGCGCGCGCAGAGGCATTTTATTTTTTTGTACAAGTTTGGACATACTTTCAGGGCTTAAAGAATGTCCAAACTTGTAAAAAAAAAAAAAAAAGTTTTACATTTGAACTCTTACATAGTCAATGAAATGAAATGAAACTGGTATCGGGTCCTGTAGTATCGGAGCCCTTTTATGAGTACGAGTACGAGTAAACGCACATGGTATCGAACCGATACCCGATACTGGTATCGGTGCATCCCTACCAAAATGTATGTTTCTGTATCCTGATAGAACAGCAAATGTGTTTTTATCCTGTGAGTCATGCAGAAACTCAGAGTCCTTATTAAACCACCTGACTGTATTAAGTTAGGACATCTTAATTGTACCATAAACTATCAATCCTAATGTCTGTGTAAAAAATACATTTACAGATCTGTCAGGGGACAAAGAAACATGGTTGTGGAGAATTGAAACATTTTCAAATCAGTTTTGAGTTGTTCTAAAGCACATGTGTGAACTTCTTGGGATTTCTCAGTAGAAGACGTGGGACTCTTGCATCTTCTGCCACCCTGCCACCATCACCTGCCACCATCACCTGCCACTGTCTGTTGTGTGCTGCTGCCAGCTGCCTCTTCAAAGCTGGACTCATCATCTGAAAAACAAACAAAATAAAGTTTAACTGGACCCCTGATATGTTGAAATTTGTTAGGTTAATTATGTGGTTAGTTGAAGTAGTGTTATAATCTACAATACAGTAGTACTGTACTGCCCTAAAGCTACTCTTATTTCTTATTATAATTACATTTTAACATATTTGTTGTTTCTAATTACTCCAGGTAATACAGTACAGAGGGTTAATGTGGTTTGAAGAGTCTAACTTACCAGAAAGGATGTTATGCTCCTCTGGTTAGCTTCGGGGCTGTAGTCCTCAGATTCCTCTCCTCATAAGATCCACACCGCTGCCTGCTGTGATGGCAAGTGGCAGATCTCTCATCAGTTCGTCCATCAACACGTAAAATGAAAAAGTGGTGGGGTCGTAGACACTTCTCCCGTTGTTGTTTTTAGCTTTGTAGCACTTAGCTTTCAAGCACTTCCAGTGATCTCCAGCTTCTTCCAGCTTTTCATGTACTTGTTTAAATAACTCTGTGTTCCTACACGTTCGGTCAAGGCGTTCGATAGTTTTGAGCTATTTTAACGTTTCCATTAGAAATGTTGCATCGCTCACCGACCAGTTTTGCTTCCCCACCATGCGTTAGCATTAGCATCTACCCACTAGCCAGGCGGAGAAGGAAACACGAGGGGTGGAGTGGGGGGGGAGGGCGGTAGCGCAGCGCACATGCGCAGTCAGGACAGTTTGATAAACGGAACAGATCAAGCGTTTACATGCACACCGAACGGGTAACGGATCGATGTAAACCACCTGTTTCGAACTGATCACAAATTAGGTCGGATCACGCCGAATACACAAAAAATGATCCGAATGGGGTGTTTACATGACACACCTTTGATCCGATCGGCCGTTTGATCTGATTACTTATGTCCATGTAAACGCACCTTATGTTTGTTGTTTCAACTATGTTTGTTGTTTCAACTACAGGTAGTCCCCGACTTACGAGCGCTCTGACCTACGAGGTTCCGGACTTACGAGCTGGCGAATTTTTGGAAAAAACGCAAAAAATACCGAGTTTTTCTGTGTTTTTTCACCACAGTTCGTTAGCTAAACATGTGGACACACGTTTCCGATCATTTTTATGCACTCGTAAGCAGTTTTTCGATGAAAAACGAGTGTTTGTAGTCGCGCTAGCAAAACCGTTCCAACTTACGAGCGAAATTCCGGACTTACGAGACACGTGGCGGCCGTTCCGAATTACGAGATTTCCATGTTACGAGCAACTCGTTGTAACGGAACTCGCTCGTAAGTCGGGGACTACCTGTATGTTGTTGTTTCAACTATGTTTGTTGTTGCAAACAAAATGATAAATTAATGAAAATTTGTTTCAAAGTGAGTTTAAAATTCATGCCGTGTTTCTTCACGGGACATCCGGGTACTTCCGCTGGCTACTTTTGTGACGTAGGCATAGGAATGTCAGTCTGCGTCTGTCAGGATAACGCATATTCATTGTCTGCAAAATCGCCTTTTTTTTTTTTGTATAACTTGAAAAATGCTGTTACGTTGGGTCGCATTTGGGTGTTCTAATATCATCAGTGAACAAGTGAGCCTTTTCACTTTCCCAAAAGATGAGAAACTTCGTCAAGACTGGCCAAAACAAACAAAGCTGTCCCCCTCGGAGCTCCCCTCGCTCCACTCCACCTGAATGGTAAGGCAGAACCTGCTGTTTCTTATTCAACCCCCTGAACTAACTTTGGCTTCCCAAACTGAAGACAAATCGCTCAAATCTAAACTTAGATTGCTAAATTCGTCGGTTCGTTGTGCGCAATTGTTATATAAAAGGGGCATTCTAGGAGACATTCCTATGCCTACGTCACAAAAGTAGAAAGCGGAAGTACCCGGATGTCCCGTGAAGAAACATGCCGTGAATTTTAAACTCACTTTGAAACAAATTTTCATTAATTTATCATTTTGTTTGCAACAACAAACATGGTTGAATGATAAAAGATATATATGTTGTGCCAATTTAAGCAAAGTTCAAAAATCATGTCACCCACACTTAAAAGTGCTTTCCAACACAATCTGTGCCCTCATTCACCTCCACACACATTCATACAGCACTCTACTAGATATCTGCAATGCTAATCTGAATCTGTAAAGACTAATCAGTGCTTTAGATCACATTCATACACCAATGGGCTACACATCTGAGGCAATGAGCATTCAGTGTCTTGCCCAGGGACACTTCAACATGTGACTGCTGGTGGAATCGAACCCCCAACTCTCCCAATGGAATATGCCTGCTCTAACCACTCAGCCACAGCTGCCCCAAAAAACAACCCTAAAAAAACACAAACTTGTAGGAAAGAACACTACAATCCATCCATTTTCTCAGCTGCCTTGGCGCCATCAGTAAGAAATAAAAAAAAATCTATCTATGGTCTCACACATTTACATTTGTATAGTAACATGGAGATTGTTTGGTTACAGAAACAGTGACAAACTCAAGAAATTATCAGGCAAAGTGTAGAGACCACTGAGCCACACATTTGAGTTTTACTGAATACAAGGCATCATTTTCAGCTACGTGATTTGGAGAGTCAGGGGGCTGGAGGGTCTTAACTAACTCCGGACTGGAATTTTTTTGGTTAAACTAATGTTTGTTTGTTTTTCCTTCAATACATGCCATACAATTTCTGCCAGTTAAAAAAGTTTTTTTTTTATTTTTATTTTTTTTATCTTAAGGTGTCCAAAAGGTTAAAAAAATTATAAATTTTAACTCCATGCTGAGGTAGCTTTAAAAGATTGACTTGTTTTATTGAGGAAACAAAAGAAAATAGACATTTAAAAAAAGTTATGTAAGGTGGTTGATTTTTCACATCCGTTAACACTAAATATCATGGGGGTTAAACTCATCTTGTATCCCATTCCAACTTGGTTCTGAGCAGGACAATTGTGAAATAAAATATATCACTGAATACAACGTTTTAATATCAAATGAATGTGCAACAAATTAAGCTGGTGATGCAGAGGAAAGAAACTTCTGGTTTGTAGGCATAATTTAGTTTTGCACGTTTTTATTAACTTTTTTAAAATAAATGCATGGTACTTACGGTTAATATTTTAAAAGAAGATTAGCTGTCTTGTACAGCTTTTTGTCACGGCATATTGA
>JBBPBX010059280.1:0-21822 GCA_038048925.1 Garcialebias charrua
TGAAGTTGGTCCTTTTGTCCAAATCCTTGTTTGTAGAAGTCATTTTTTGATAGTTTCTACTGCTTCGGAAATGGGTATGCACGTGAAAAGAGAAGTCACATCATATGATACAAGAGTTTCTCCCGGGGTTAGCTTCAATTGTTGAACTTTGTTGGCAAAATCAACGGAGTTCTTTATGTGATGAGGTGTGTTTCCAACAAGAGGAGCTAAAATACCAGCCAGGTGTTTAGCATCATTGTATGTCACTGAGTTCATGCTGCTGCTGATGGGTCTGAGAAGTGTATCTTCTTTGTGTATTTTTGGAAGTCCATAAAGACAGGGAGTGGCCTCCCCTGGGTACAATCTATAATACAATGATCGATTGATTGTTTTCTCCTTTTCAAGTTTTTATAAATAATCTGTGACTTTCTTTTTAAAGGTGTTAGTTGGGTCCCTGTTCAGGGGCTCACAGGCGTTACTGTCGCTCAGTAGTAAAGTTTTTTTTTTTTCCTGGTAGTCAGATGTGTTGAGGACTACTGTGCATCTTCCTTTATCAGCTGGTAAAATGGTGATGTTTTGGTCTTGGCTGAGTGATGTTATGCCTTAATAAAAGGACTTTAACGGTCAAATCAGCTGTATTTTAAAAGCAGTCGCTTCCTCGGTGCTCCGGGAGCGTGCAGAAGGAGGGAAATAAAATAAGGAGGAACGCTGCTCATTTCTTCAAAATGTAACAAGAAAAGCACCTAAAACAATTACAAAGCATTTGTTTGCTTAAAAATATAGCAAAGTTGTATCTCAGTTTAACTTTTACTTATTAAATGTATTTTAATGGTCAAATTAGCTGCATTTCACCGGGGGGGTTGACTTGCTCCATCCAGTCCTACCAGGAGCAACTCAGGGTTAAGTGTCTTGCCCAGGGACACAACGACACATGGTGTGGGGAACTGGGATTCGAACCTCCAACCTTCCGATTGGGGGACGACTGCCATTACCACTACGCCACGGCCGCCCACGGCTCACACATACACTTAGGGCCAAACAAATTAGTATACATCAAAGTATATATTCTTAAAAGTAGTATTAGGGATGTTAAACATTTATTTTGAGACTGTAGCTTGCATCATTTAGTAGCAACGTGCATTGTTATTTGATTGTGTGCAAATAAATCGTAGAAAAAGAAATATTGTCGACCAACCTTGGATGACTAAAGGGTTGAGAAATGCTTGTAAAAATGTTTTACTTGTATTCATGTTTCTTAAAAACGAGAACACAACAAGCTGAAGAGAAATATAAAAAATACAAAAATAAATTGGTAATGATTATAAGAAAATGCAAGAAAGAATAGGCAAGAAAGTTAATTCTCAATAGTCCAGGTATCAAATCCGCTCATTCTCAATCAGTTCATCTGGACAGTTTCTTTTTAGAAACCCCTAAAAAGAAACTGTCCAGATGAACTGATTGAGAATGAGCGGGCAAGAAAGAATACTATAGTGATTTATTAAACAATAGTAATGGTGACACTAAAACAACATGGCGAGTTATAAATGATGTTCTAAAAAGTCATAAAGCGAAAACGAACATTGCAAAATATTTTGTGAAAGATGACAAAGAAATACATGATGAGAATGATATTGTAAATGAATTTAATCAATATTTTGTAAATATTGGATCAAGCCTTGCAGCTAAAATACCAAAAATAGATAATAATGTGTGTCATTCAATTAAAAGCTGCACAAACAGTATTTTTCTTAATGGAACTAACAAAGAGGAAATTATGAAAATGGTAAAAAATCTCTCGGACAAGAGATCAAAAGACTGGGTGGACATGGATATGATGTTCGTAAAAGAAATAATGAGTTATGTTATTGAACCGTTTACATATATATGCAATTTATCTTTTTCAACAGGAATATTTCCAGATAACATGAAAGTAGCAAAGGTAATTCCTCTTTTTAAAAATGGTGATAAATGTGTATTCAATAATTATAGGCCAATATCCTTGTTACCACAGTTCTCAAAAATTCTAGAAAAACTATTTGTGACCAGATTGGATCAATTTATTGATAAACAAAATATTTTAAGTAGCAGTCAGTATGGGTTTAGAGGAAAAAACTCTACATCAATGGCTCTCATGGATTTAATGGAACAAATAACTAATGCTGTCGATCATAAACAGTACTGTGTTAGTGTTTTTGTTGATCTAAAAAAGCATTTGATACCATTGACCACACCATTCTCCTTGAAAAACTAAATAAATATGGTATTAGAGGACCAGCATTACAATGGGTATCTAGCTATTTGAAAGATAGAAAACAGTTTGTGCAAATAAATGATGTTAGATCTGACCTCCGTGATATCACTTGTGGAGTTCCTCAGGGCTCTGTGCTTGGACCAAAGTTATTTATTTTATATGTGAATGACTTGGTAAATGTGTCAGGACTTCTTAAATGTGTTCTTTTTGCCGATGACACCACATTTTTCTGTTCGGGTAAAGACATAAAACAGATTTTGGATATGATGAAAACAGAATTTATAAAAATACAAACTTGGTTCAAAATAAACAAATTATCTTTGAATTTAGATAAAACTAATTACATGATATTCAGTAACAAAAAGAGAATTGTTGACGATCCATTTGAAATTGAAGATGTTGTGATCTGTAAAGTGAGTGAAGTGAAGTTTCTGGGTGTCATCATTGATGACAAACTGACATGGAAACATCATGTAAATTCCATTAAAACAAAAATAGCTAGATCAATTGCAGTACTGTATAAAGTCAGGGATTTTTTAATTGATAAAGCTCTGTATATGTTGTATAACACAATCATTGTTCCACATTTAATCTATTGTATTGAGGTTTGGGGAAAAGCGTGCAAAACAATTACAAAGCCTGTTTTTATTTTACAAAAGAGAGCTGTAAGAGTAATCACCAGAAAACATTTCAGTCACCCATCAAACACCTTGTTTCTTCAGCTAAATTTATTGAAATTCCAGGAATTGGTAGAATATAGTATTTTATCAGTTATGTATAGGGCTCATAATAACACATTACCTTTAAATATCCAAAGAAATTTTATAAAAAGACAAAGTGATTACAATCTCAAAGGGACAGAGATATTCATCAAACCACAATTCAGAACCAGCTTAAAGGGACGGTCTACCTCAATTCAGGGAGTTCGATTGTGGAATGCTCTGGAGAGTGATGTTAAAAATGCAAAATCAATGTATACATTTAAGAAAAAGGTCAAAAAGGACTTGCTCAAAAACTATATATGATGTAACTTAGTGTGTTTGTGTAAATAGAATTATTCATTTTGTGATGTAGTTTGTGTATTACAGTTAGAAAAATTAAGTAGAATTATTCATTTTCTGATGTAGTTTGTGTATTACAGTTAGAAAAATTAAGTTGAATTATTCATTTTCTTATGTAGTTTGTGTATTACAGTTAGAATGATGTAGTTTGTGTATTACAGTTAGAAAATTAAGTAGAATTATTCATTTTGTGATGTAGTTTGTGTATTACAGCTAGATAAATTAAGTAGAATTATTCATTTTGTGATGTAGTTTGTGTATTACAGTTAGTAAAATTAAGTAGAATTATTCATTTTGTGATGTAGCTTGAAGGTTAACATTGGTTGAACAAACAGTGAAATAAGGGGCAGATATAATAAGATTTCATCTTCTTTCTGCTCCTTTCATTTTATCCTACTTGTATTCTTGTATCTGATGAAACTGTCTTGTATTGTTCTTTAAAAATGAATGAATAAACATCAAATCAAATCAAATCCATACAGCATTGATATTTTGTCTAAAGCCAGCTTTCTAGTGTATGGTCATGCCTAACTGCTTTGTGGGGGGCTCCAGTGTCATGGTTTAAACATGCCATAGTACTTTTTTAATGCCTTATTTTTAATTGAAGTGGGAAAACACAGAGTGGAGCAACTGTAGCTCGTGGGTAGAAAAATAAATTTGAAAAAGACTGGTAGATTCAGTTCTTCTCATGTGTAGGGCACTGTGTTACCCTTTTGAAGGCCATAAACCAATCTTCCACTTCACATGAATAGGTAATACATCTGCACCAAATGCTGTTCATTGTGTCTTTACAGTCAAATGTTGCACTTTCCAGGGAAATATGCAAAAAAAAACTGTCAAGTCGTATTTGGGTTGTAAATAACTGGAGTAGAATAAATTATTTAGAGGAAATCGGAGTAATCTAAGAAATCTATATTTGAAGTCTAGGGTTAACGTTTTTTGGGGGTACCTTTGCTCTTTTTATTCCTAGTATTTGACTGAAGCTGTTTTGACACATTTAACTCCTATATGGCATCTTTGTTTAACTAAAGATGCTTTGTAAACTCTAATGATTTTTCCATGTATTTATATACCCACTTGATCAATTGCACAGCCACAGGAAGCTGGTGCCTATCTCTAGCAGCCAATGAGTAAGAGGTGCGTTACAATCTAGGCAAATTGCCAGTCCATCATGTAGCCACTTAGATGTGAACAACCAAGCATGCACACATACACTTAGGACCAACAAAGCTTATATTTAAAATTTTCAACTCAGGGGTTGTGGAGTATAAGAAGCAATGAATTTGAAGAAGAAGAAAAAAGAAGCAAATTCCAGTAAATAACTGAAGACATGAACCCAACTGAGTTTTGAACTTGTGACCTTCTTGCTGTAATGCAACACATTGCTAACCAGCTGCTCCACTGTGCAACCTTCTGAAGTACACAGCATAACTAAAACTTGTGCATCTGTCAGATGTGTCCATGACCACCATTAAACCCTTGATCCGGCCAAACACCATGTAGGACAACAAGTGTGAAAGAGCTTAAAGGGTGAGATGAATTATTGGTGTTTTAAAATTATACTTTTATCAAAATGTTTTGTGATTGGCCCCACAATTTTAGCTTTTATTCTTGATTTCTGAGTTAAAAGAATGTGCTAAAACAATACTTCCTAAATAATTATGTATACATTTTCTAGCATTACTAACATCATGGTGCTAGTAATGTCAGAAAAATCACCCCCCTTTTTTTTTTTTGTTAAGTTTAAAGACATGTACATAATCAGAGCAAGCAGCACTGCCAGTTAAGCTTCAGGCTGAAGTTAGATGTCTTATAAAGGTGTGCCACATCAAAGATTTATGGAAATTCTTTTGAATTACCTTAAAGCACCGAGCCAACTTTATCCACCACTTGCAATCTTGATTAAGAGTCTACCTGCATAACCAGTCAAGATCAACACATTGGTTAGATGTGACCAGAATAATTATTTTACAATTTGTACAACTAAAGACATTTTTTTAATAGCGCTGTGTTATATTTTCCTTGTTGTACTATTTTTTGTTGTTGTCACAGTCAGTCATCAGAATATTTGAACAACGATTTTACAGTTTCAAATTCACACTGATTAAAGCAACATACAGGACATGACAGGACAAAGGAACACTGGTGTTTTGCACACATTTGCACCTTACACGATTCTCAGGGTCATCTCTTAATCCCCATGCTGGCTTAGTTCTGCGCGAGCAATCATCCATTGCAATGTTTACCTATGCAATAATCAATATGGCCAATATGTAGGGATGCTAACAATAATCCTAAAAGCCATATGCCGACAATCCAGTCTGCGTTTTTTTATAGTTTCTGCTTTTCTCTGTAACATCTGCAGACAGAGGTGTGTTCATTGCATGTGTCCATGCCTGTGGTTGCCTGTAACCTTTATGAATAATGTGACTGGAATTATTAGTTCAATGCTTCTGAAATTAATAACCACATGCGAGGCATATTCTATTTTTGCCTTGGATGTTTCAGCTCAGAGTGTTTCTTCTTTACTGTCAGTCAGAGCTGAGGTTTCCTGCACCAGCTTCAACATACACCTCAACACTGAGCTTAATTAAATGTGAAGAAAACGTGAAATAAGTTAGGGCCAAGGTCACCTTTTATTTCAGCTCACTTGAGGAAAAAGTAGAATTTAGTATTTTAATGTGTTAACACCAAACATAAAAGTATTGAAACGATCCATCAGTGAGTACTTTAATTTTTTCTACAACTGCGTTCAGTAAGTATAAATAAATGTTGAGCAAAATATGACATCATTGATAAAAATGATTAAAACAAAATAATAATAATAATCCTGCTTATTCACAGTAGGTAAAATGATTTTATAAAATGCATAAAATGTGTTCAAACAGTATTTTCTACGCACCTTGTTTGTCTGCAAAACTCTGTCATTGAGTCACGAGCCTCCTCCTTAAAGTGGATTTATTTAGCAACACGAAGAAGAACAACTTGTTATTCATGCCATGCAGAGGTACCTGAGCTATTTGGCAGGCATGTTAAATTGCCCATGGGGAGAGTCAACCAATCCCCTCACTGCATTTAAGTATTCAAGGTGACTTTAGTAGAAGGGTCATTTTGCCATTTTATCTCTGCCATTAAACTTTTTCCCTTTAAAGTAGGAAGACGGAGCTTTTGTTGTTTGACTCGGTGAAGACTGGATCAGTAAACTAGCAGAGTAAACCCATAAAAATACAAACAAGTCCATTTACAAGTAGGATGTTTAGTGATCAGACAAGTATTCTATTAATTTATTAACCTTTATTTAACCAGGCAAATCCCATTAGATCACAGATCTATTTTGCAAGGGAGGCCTGGGCCTGAAGGCAGCCTAACTAATACCAAAATAATTAGCGAGCCACACCTTCTAACTAATACGAAGAACATATGACAGAAAAATCAAGTACAATCAAGGTAAGGATAATTCCCAGCATCAGTTTATCTTTTGAAAATATATATTTTTTCTTTCTGTTACTCTGCAGAAGAACAAATTGGTTAGCCAATGAGACATAGCAAAAATTGTAATTGCTATTCATCTCAGGATTGAAAATGATTCTGGTGTTTGTTTGGTTCATTGCACAGTGAGTGCCTTCCTTGCAATGGCTGACAAGCATGTTGAATTAAGTCAACACAGAGATGAGAGGCTGCATTACAGGAGAGCGGCAGTCCTCTTTATCTTTTTTTGTTTTTTACACAGAAGCAATGATTGAACTAGTTTTGTGAGTTGACACAGGGAATCTTTGAGGAATAGGAAAGCACTGTTTATTGCAAAAATGTGTAATTTTAATTTAAATAATGCTGTATTGTGAAATTATCGTCTTAAAAGCTAGAGCCGGTTTTATCATGAGTATTACGTAGCTATGTGTGTGAATGTGATGACGTAAAACCTAATCCCACTCACTGTGGTCATGTTTTGCAATAAAGAGTGACACTGAGTTAAGAAGCTGAGTATAACATTGGCTTAAAACTTTATGTAAGACAGCAAGAAGATGATGCTGCGTTCCAGTTGCCTCGGAAGTCGAAATTACGAACCCGGCATGACGTCATTTCCGAGTTGAATGCGTTCCACTTAGCTTGTCGGCACGATGACGAAAACAAGATGGACACCCGCTACAAAGCTGTTGTTGTTCTTGCTTTGTTGGATTATAAAAAGGTTTCCAGACCAGCAGCGAAGTTGAAAAGCAATTCTGAGGCTCTTGAAATGTTAACCAGGTATGTTGTTTTAACCAGTAGTTTTTTTTTTTTTATAAATAAGCTTATTTTTGTTAATTATGGTCTTGAGGCTCTTACATCTACTTTATAGTTTTAATTCGATCTCTTTTAGGATTATAGCAGCAGTACAGAAGTTATCATTAGATAAATAAAGTCAGAAAGTGCTGAACATTGTTTTTCTTTTCTTTTTACTACCTCAAACCATTAGCAGACATGTTTTTACGGTTTATTGTTAAAATTGTTATTAAACTTCAATCAATCAAAACTTTATTTCAGACTCATATGGTCCATAGTAACAAAACAATTTAATTTCTTTGTATTTTAGGATGCTGCTGATACACACAAACCTACGGACACATGGAATAATCATGAAGACTATGGGAGGTGATGCTGAACATGGATGACAACACGTTTGTGCGTCATTTCAGAGTCAACAAGACCCAGTTCACATCTGTAATGATGCAGCTGCAGGAGAAAGGCATAAGGAAGGAGCACTGTCAAGGTGCAGCACCAGTCCCTGTAGAAAAGAAGGTCCTGATGTTCCTGTGGTACATGGCCAACCAGAACAGCTTCAGGGAGATGTCTGACAAATTTGGTCTCGCAGTCCTCAGCACACAGGATCATCATGGAAGTACTGAAGGCCATTTTGCACAATGGGACACACCTTCATCCCCTGGCCTAACAAATTGATGTTGTGGTGATGATTGTCATCATGGCAGCCTGCCTTCTGCATAACCTCTGCATTGGGGCTTCACCAGTGTGTCAGGATCACCCAAACGGCTGTCCAAGGCAGGATGAAAATGACTAAATTACTCTTTACTGTGATGTGTGGATGCTGTACTTGTATTAGCTTGTCATAACTTGTCAAAAAATGTTCTAGTGTTGTTATAGTGCTGTTTTGATTAAATGTGTTTATCTGACATGCCACTCTCTCGCTGTCATTTATATCTGTGTGGATAAACCACGCCAAAAACATAAGCTGGTATAGGTAAACACATTTTACAGCTTCAAAAACCAGCTGCAAAACTTAGTTTCCCACAACAATAACACCTGCTTAAAAGTCAGTGCTTAAATAAAGCATTTCTATGTAGTAATTTTAAAACTCTGCCCGATGAGAACATGAGAGCACTAGTTTCTCTGCAAGTACATCGGTTTCCAAAAATATTGATGAAAAACTATGCAGTGCATCATGACAAATTGTCGTGTTTGAATACCAGAGGTGTTCCTCTTACAATGAATTTACTTTCATTCTAAATAGTTTCTTTTCATTACCTGCTTTCCTTTATTCTACTGAAAAACCACGCTTATTGTGAAGTAAGACAGAAAAATTTGTGCATTTGTTATTTCAAATACCGTATTTTCCGGTGTATAGGTCGCACCTTTTAATGTTTTTTTCAAGGCCTGCGACCTATACTCAGGTGCGACCTATATATGGCTTGTTATCACTTTCGGTGAAACAAATTTTTAAATCCAGCTCATTTCACAATTACGTTCATTTATTAAGGAAAAGTTCAGCTCAGACATATATTTGCTATAATTTTTATCAAACAAATAATTGTTTTTAAGTGTTAATCTTCTTAAAAGCCTTGCTGTGCGCTCCTGTGGCAGACATTTGCAGCAGAGCTAAACGTAGGTGCGACCTATACACCAGTGCGACCTATCTAGGGATTTTTCCAATCTATTGGTGATAATTGGACAATGCGACCTATACACAGGTGCGACCTATACACCAGAAAATACTGTAGTTTTTAATAACGTATGACAACAAGGCACAGGTACAATTTGAGGTCTGAGGTCTCAGTAAAATGAGCTACCAGCTAAAACTAAATCAAAATAACTAACTTCACAAAAATCTTACTTAGTAATGTTGGACACAAAGACACTGTTCCAGTAGCAGCTGGCAAAATGCACCGAATAGAAAATGACAGTTTTGTGCAAATTAAAATCTGTAATCTCTTGTTTCACATTTTATCTATCAGCCGGGTCATCAGTCTGCTCTCCTCTGTGCTCTGCAAATTGGACTCCTCTGAAATGCAGAAATCAGAAGTAATTTTAATACACATACAAGTTCATTGTTTACAGTAAGTACTACATGTAATGGTGTTCCTATTGCTGTCTTACCTGCTGTAGAGTCGTTGAGTTGCAGTAACTGGACTTGTACAGTTCAATTTTCATCAATAAAATATGTCAAGGAGTCACCATTCCTCTGGAACAAGGGACCAGGGAAACGGGTTTGTCTGCTCGGGTCCAGGAACATGTTCATCTTCATGTTGACAAACTGCAAAGAAATATACACATGGTTAACAACAAATCACAGATGGCAGTAACTCACAAAACTAACCCACAATAATAAGTATAAATAAGGTCGATTTTCACTCTCTCACACACACACACCCCCAACACAGACAGACACACACAGCTGTGGATTGACAGGATGGTTTGGGTTTCAAGTTTTGCATTTTTTTTAAACTAAATAATTGATTCTGTTAAACTGGATTCCCACCCTGACAAGCCAAGATAAATCTTGATAGACCTTTTAAAAACAGTTTATGGTGCAAAACATTAGTTTACTAGCTAAAAACACATGTAAAGGTGAACAAAGAACAACGAGGTTGCAGGCCTCCTACGCAGCTACATCATCAACACGACAACAATCACGTTCGACGCTCTTTAGAAAACACAAACCGCTTAGAAACACCCTCTAATTATTAGGCGACTTATTGTATAATAATCACTGTAAAGTACTACATGTGTTACTGAGTTAATGATAAAAAATTAACACTGAACAGCTAAAAGGGGTACTGTGCTAAACAACAACAATGCCGCCTCACACCCGTTTAGCATGCCGTTGTCGACGCACAGAGGCTGTTTAAATATATCATTATCGTTACTGTAAAGAACTACAGTGCCTGAATGCGTTAATGTGAAGTTACAGCTAGTAAACCACACAGAACTGCAAAAAAGAGTAAAAAGTAACTCTTTCACTCACTGTTGATGTGAGGAGCAACCATCTTGAAACGATGACGTAACGCGATCTCGGGTGATCTCGGGTGCGGTGTGGCGAGACCGAGTTCTCGAGTTGGAATTACGACCTGAGGGGGCGTTCCAGTTGATTTTTACTACTCGGAAGCACGTAATTACGTCCTCCGAGGACAACTGGAACGCAGCATGATTATCAGGAGGAAATAGATAAACCACACCTCTCTTTATTTTCAGTCCCACACCCTCTTTCTACCACAGTAAGCCAGACTTTATTTTCCTTTATTGCATAATTGCGATTTATGTATGCTAATCAAAGACACAATAAATCAGTGTTGAAATGTTTTAAACTTTTAACCAACACCTCTCTGAGTTCAGTGCCCTCCAGCTGTCTGTTATCCTTCGACCTTGTACCTCTGATTCCTCCATTACACCCAGACTCTCAGCAGCTCTTGATAGGCATTATAGAGCCTGTTTCATTCAGCTTGTTTGCCAAGGTCAGTTTAAAATAAATAATGCATCAAACATATTAATTCATTTATTTTAAAGTATGCTTAAACTTTGACCCATAAATCTTTCTACATTAATTTATTGCTGAAATTTAGATTTATATAGATGCAATATATTTCACCTAAATTTTTAATAACTTTGCGGTCCTATTTTCATTTGTTGAAATACATAACTTGTGTGTTATACCCTGTACCTATACATTAATTGTTACTTCAAAATTATTCTTTAATTTTAAAGTTATTTATAACAAAATCAAAATTTCTATCATAATTTTCAATTGCTGTCCCAATAGTTTTTTTCTCCTGTGGTGCTAAAACATGGCAAGTAATCACCAAAGTAAAAATAATAATGTAAAAAAATATATACAGTATATAAAAATATACAGGTAGCCTACAATGGAACTGGTGTAAGTAGACACCAAAGTCCATGCTCAATAATCCTGGTATAAAATCCAACAGTATTCAGTCAACCTTTTAGTCCACGCCCACCTACAGTGTGGGCCCGCCCCGTGTGCATAAAAGTCCACCACACGGAAGGAACAGCCTCGAACAGCTTATCATTCAGCCGTCCAAGAGCCAATGGGGCCCACATAGCTAAAGGGCTCCGCTATACTCGTATAATCTGGGGTTACAATACGTAACCAACGTTATACGTCGTATAGCTCGCCCTTTAGCTCCTATTGGATAAAGGGCGTAGCAGGATGTAGTCCATGCCCCATTGGGTCCAGCCCAAGCATGAAATCCTTGCTCACCCAAAACACCTCTGTCCTTCCTCATACGTCATCCGTACGTTCTACGTCACGACGCACCAGAGGAGGGCGCTGGTGATCGGCGGATAAGCCTGCAGGCCTGCACTGAGGCCTGACAGGCGTGTGACAGCTGCACCGCAGCCTCACAAACATTGATTATTGTTTTTTGTGTTTTTTTTTTTTTTTTTTTTTTTTTTTTTTTTTTTTTTTTAACAAAACGCCAGAAGGCCAGAACAGGCCTCGGCGGCGACCCCAAACAGGGGAACAAAAACTGACTCAGAGCTATGTACAGACAGGATCAAAAGTCAGTAACAACACAACAAACTCAGTCCCAGTCCCAGAGCCCTGAGACTGATGGCAACACTCACACATCCTGCACAGAGGCAGGTGGAGTGGCAGAACACCACATGAAAAACTTTACCCCGCTAATCCATAACTCCCAGGACTGAATTAGTCATGGAGGGACCTGACATGTCACGCAGGTAATATCTTATGAACGTGCAGGGCGTGGCCCACGAGGCCGCCAAGCAGATATCGCTTACTGTCATCCCACCATGTAAAGCTGCAGAGGACGCCAACGCCCGTGTAGAATGAGCACGTAGCGTCTGAGGAGGTTCTACTCCACACACTCTGTAAGCTTCTGAGATGGCTTCACACAGCCAGTGTGAGAGCCGCTGGGATGACAGAGCTCGTCCCACAGAGCTGTCCCTGTAGTGGATGAACAAACTCTGGGACAGGCGTAGACTGGTCGTTCGCGTCACATAGTACTGTAGCGCGCGGACCGGGCACAACAAATGTTGTTTGGCTTCCTCCTCTGAAGTGTGAGGAGGAAGATGAAAACCATTTAAAATAATTTGCCTTGATTTAAACGTACTGTTTAAGTTTTTTGGCATAAAAGCTGGGTTGGGCCTTAAAATAGCAGAGCTTCCATCTTGTTTGATTTGTAAACATGATGGGGCCACAGACAGTGCACACAGATCGCTCACTCTCTTTGCTGACGTCAGCGCCAGTAAGAGTGCAGTTTTGAGTTTTGGTTGCTGTTGCACCGAGGGACTGAGAGAAACGCAATTTCGGTCCTGTGTATGTCCTGTACATATTGCAGTTCTGACAATAAAGTTGACTTTGACTTTGACTTTGACTAGACAGTTTATTTATGTATTTATTTTTATTATTTTTTTGTGCTGAAACATTTCACACTCCATCCAGAATGCTTCATCAGTCTGAGGAAACACCAAACACAACTGATATTCATCCAACAGCCTAGTCCAAAGTGGGAAAAAAGTGGCATAAGTAACATTAATACCTATGTCTACGTAAATGAACACTTAACAAAAAAGAATAACAATATTGCATGGGAAGCAAGGTTGTTAAAAAACAAAAGAGAATAGTATCAACATGGACAAGGAATGGCAATGTTTGGATTAAAGTACAAGAAGGACAACAGGCAAGAATAATAAAGGATGTGAAAGAATTGGAAAAAATTGGTTAAACAAAAAACGTGAAGGATTTGAAAAAAATCAGATAAACAAAAAACATGGGACAATTTATTGGCCTGTGAACAAGTATATTTGATAATGATAATAAATGAAGATTCTGAACAAAAAATGTATAGTGTTAATGATGAAATTGATAAGGAATTCTTTCCTAACGTGGAAGTTTGTGATTATTATGATGAAAGTAAGTTCAATGAAATAAGTTCTGTTAAGCCTGGTATATCAATAATTCACTTTAACAGTAGGAGTTTGAATGCTAACATTTCTAAGATATCATATTACTTAAAACAATTAAATAGAACATTTACAATATTGGCACTGCCAGAAACGTGGCTTAATGACGAAAATATAAACAATGCCCACATCAACGGATATGACTTATATAATATTAATAGAAAAAACAAGAGCGGTGGTGGCGTGGCCCTCTTTGTTAACAGTGAAATAAAATGCAAATTAATTGACGAAATGTCAATAATTGATGACAAAATAATTGAAATGATAACAATTGAAATTATAAATAAAAATGGTAAAAACATAATGGTAAACTACTCTGATGCATGCTCAATAATCCAGGTAGAAAAATCCAAAAAAGCTAAGTCTGGTCCTCTGGACATTCAAAAAACAAAACAAAACAAAGCAAAAAAACTGTAGAAACGTTTTGTCTTTCGTCCGAAAGACTTCCTCAGTCTGAGAAGCTGTGTTCAGCTCAGTCTTATAAATAGCACCCTCCCACAGTGGATTAACCAGTTGGCTGATGACAGCCAAAACCAGCTGCTCACATGATCAAGGAGGACCATCAGTCTAACGATGGATCGTTAGCACCCTGATGGTTGTTTGCTATTCACAGAGGGCTGAGTGATACTAGCAATAACAGCATTGTAAGAGGGGGACAGTTGAACCCGGAGCCGGAATCTTATAATGGTAAGCTGTGTGTATAGACCACCTGGTTCTGATATAGAATAATTTACAGATACAATTATATAGTTGATAGAAAAGGGTTGTACTAAAACAATGTTTGTATGTGGTGATTTCAAAATTGATTTGAGGAGTATAAAAGAGTCTAATGTCAGTACTTTTATAGATTTGATGCACACCTTAAATCTTTACCTATTTATACTGAAACCAACAAGTATTACAACCACAGTGCGACTATACTTGATAATATTTTCACAAATACAATAAAGGGGGATGTGTTTAGTGGCATTCTAATGACATATCTTAGTGATAATTTACCGTTTTTTACAATTTACAATAAATATCAAAGCAATAAGAAAAAAAACAGTTGGAAAAAAATATTATAAGTACATCTAAAAAAGCCTTAGATAAATTAAAGAATGATTTAATTAAACAAAATTTGGAAAATGTTTACGTGGAGGATGTAAATAAATCATATGATATATTTATGAATATTGTGAAGGCATTATACTGTATGAAAAAACATTGTGTACTAAAGAATTATACTGCGAAAAACATTGAAGATCAACAATGGATGACTAAAGGATTGAGAAATGCATGTAAAAATAAAAAAAATATTTGTACTCTATTTTCTTGAAATGTAAAACACAAGAGGCTGAAGTCAGATATAAAAGGTATAAAACAAACTTGTAGGTATAATAAGGAAACATAATAAATAATATTATAGTGATTTAATGAATAAATGTAATGATGACATGAGGGCAACATGGCGTGTTGTAAATAGTGTTTTGAATAAACAGGTAGTATAAACAGGTAGTTCACAAAATGTTGTAATAAATTATATGGAAATCAATGATAAAAAATAAATTGTTAATGGATTTAATAAATATTTTGTGAATGTTGGAACTAGCCTGGAAGCAAAAATACCAAAAGTTGATAATAATGTGACCTACTTAATTGAAGGTTGTTTAAACAGTATGTTCCTGAAGAGTATTGGTGATGAAGAAATACTGAATATAGTAAATAAATGTGTAGAAAAAAATCCCAAAGATTTGATGGATATGGACATGATGTTTGTAAGAAAATATAATGAGTTATGTAATTGAGCCATTCACATATGTAACTTTTCATCAGGAGTATTTCCGGATCGTATGAAGGTGGCTAAAGTGATCCCTCTTTTCAAAAACGGTGATGAAATGTGTCTTCAACAATTACAGACCGATATCATTATTGCCACAATTTTCAACAATCTTGGAGAAATTTTTTGTCATCAGAATGGATATATTTGTTGAAAAGCATAATATTCTAACCAGTAATCAATATGGGTTCAGAGCAGGAAATTTCACATCCATGGCTCTGATGGAATTGATGGAATTAATAACTACTGCTATTGATCAAAAACAATGTGGTGTGGGTGTATTTGTTGATTAAAAAAAAAAAGCCTTTGATACTGTTGATCATACCATACTCCTTGATAAGTTACAAATATATGGTATTAGAGGAATTGCATTGGAATGGGTACATAGTTATTTGAATGAAAGGAAACAGTTTGTACTAATAGATGAGGTGACATCTGAACTCAGCACCATCACATGCAGAGTTCCTCAAGGATCGATATTAGGACCAAAATTATTTTTATTATAAATTATTTGGTAAAGGTTTCTGGACTCATTAAGTGTATTCTTTTTGCTGATGACACTGCAGTTTTTGGTGTTGGTAATGATATCGAACAGACTGAAATTAATGATGACTGAACTTGTTAAAATTAAGAATTGGTTTAAAATTAATAAATTGACATTAAATTTGGATAAAACAAGTAACATGATATTTAGTCACAAAAACAAATCAATTGATGTTCCATTTCAAATTGAAGACTCTGTGATTCATAGAGTTCATGAGGTGAGGTTATTGGGTGCCATCATTGATGATAAATTGTCTTGGAAACAGCATACAGTATAAGATTTGTTAAAGCGAAAATATCCAAGTCTATTGCTATATTTTACAGAGTCAGATATTTTTTGAATGATAAGGCATTATTTTTGTTGTATAACACATTCATTGTTCCACATTTTATTTATTGTGTTAGCGTTTGAGAAAAAGCGTGTAAATCAATTACAATGCCTATTTTTATTTTACAGAAAAGAGTTGTTAGACTTATTACAAGAAAGCAGTACAATCATCCATCAAATGTATTATTTTGTCAAACAAAACCGTTGAAGTTCTACGATTTAGTTGATTATAATATTTTGTTAGTTATGTATAGAGGACACTACCTTCAAATATTCAGAGGTATTTTGTCAAAAGAACGAGTTGTTACTAATATATATTTGTAAAGCCACAATTTAGAACTAGTTTGAGGGGAAGATTGGCCATGGTTCAGGGAATTGGGTTGTGGACGATTTGGAGAATGATGTTAAAGGGGCTAAATCAATGGTAATATTTAAAAGAATGATTAAGTTTAAATTGTTAAAATCCTATATCTAAATGAGTTTAAGTTAGAAATTGTATGTTGTATTGGAGGTTAAGAGTTGTAAATTTGTTTTAGAAATTAAAGAAATTAGTTGTATGAATTGTTTGTTAGAAAAATAAGAGGCAGATAAAATAAGATTATTTCTTCATCTGCTGCCTTTCATTTTATACATGTGTTTTTTCTTCTTTTTATGTGTTTATTGTTGTGTATTTTATTATTATAAAATGAATGAATCAATCAATCAAATCAATTGACTGTGTTATGAACCTTTATGTGTACACTACTTTAACTTTACCCACTCCAGTCTTTGTTTTCCTGGTATCAGGATGCTGCTGTGTATCTCCAGAAGTCACTGTGCTAAAGGCAGGCGAAACCCTGCACACATTACAAGTCCATCACTGGGCTACAGGATAAACTACCATTCACTCTCTTACCCGCACCTACAGACAATTTGGAGTTACCAATTAACTTAACATGCAAGTTTTTAATCCTTGCATGCACAGGACATACATGCACTTTGTAGTTTCCACTCAGAAAGGCCCCAGGCTGGGAAAAAAATACAGACTCTTTCATTAAGAGGCGAAAGCTCTAACCACTGTACCACTGTGCCACCTCCACCCTTAGATTTTTAGATGAAATTGTCTTATTAATGGTGCTCTGTACTCACACACTGAAAAATACTGACAAAACAACAATAACCTGCTATAATAACCTCAAGAATTATTGTTTCTAATATGGAATAACCATGTTTGTGTGTTTGTGTGGCAGTTGGGTCAGTTAAGACACCAAAGATATAGACACTTTTTGTCATATTGTTAATATTGTACCAAAACTACATTAAGCTGGATGCTCTTGCTACTACAAAGGCTTGTTGAGTCTTCAGTCTTCAGAAGAAAGTAGAGAAATTATTTTGAAAATGTACTTTGGTGTCATATCAAGAAAAGAAAAAACAGAACTGCACTCAGAGAGATAGGACAAAGTCTCAAACAAGATTTCTTTCATCAGTGTGGTGAAATATTTGAGCTCTTTCTCATTTCAGATTGTAAAACAATACATATAAAAGAGATGCTGTTGTGGTAAAGAGTGAGGGAGGTCTAAATCTGGAAAAAACAAAACGAAACAAAAAAATAATATTACGTACCATTCCTATTCTAAGATACAAACTGTTGAGATATGGAAGGATCAGAGAAAAACAGAACACTTGAAAATTTTAATGACAGCACACTGAATATTGATGAAACTACTGCATAAAAACAGAGTTTTACTCCTAACTTTTCTTCAGTTTTTATAATGTCCTTCCAAGCATTACAATAAAGTTTGTCTGTGCCAAAAACAAATATTTTAATGAGAGAAAATGTGTAACATTAGTGCAGTTAAAATGTTATTAAAAATAGTTTAAAAAAAGTTGGACATGTACATCAATTGTCTTTTACCCACTTCTTCCTTTTTGGGTCACTGGTCACAGCCACTGTGCGAGAGGTGGGGTACATCCTGGACAGGTCTCCAGTCCATCACATGGACACATACAAACGAGACAAACGACCATTCACTCTCTCACTAACACCTAGGGACAATTTAGAGTTGCCAATCAGCCTAGCATGCATGTTTTTTGTATGCGGGAGGAAACTGGAGTACCCGGAGAAAACCCATGCATGCACGGAGAAAACATGCAAACACTACCCAGAAAGGTTCTCCAGCTAGGACTCGATCTGGCAACCTCCTCGCTGAGAGGTGGCTGCACTTTCATCGGCGTAACCGTTGTGCTCATGTTGACATGTCAAAGAAGAAAAACACAAGTAAGATAATAATGATGGCAGAAAAATCTGACCATTGATTCCTGATATTGTCTCTGCTGGTTGTCACATGGCATTTCTCATAGCAACACTTACAGAGCAGGATGTTAATAATAATGCATGTACCCTACTAGTACGATAAGTCAATAAATACATGTACCGGTAGTTCAAATGTCATTGAGGCCTGCTGCATTTTACAAATCAAAAGGGAGTACCGGTATATTATGTGATTCAATTAACAAAAGTATTCATCCCAAATCCATCAGCTGTTTGAAATATCCAACAATCAGAAACTGATGGGTTGTTCAGTCTTCTCAAAATTGAGCCTCTTTAACTCTACCTATACACATCAGTGAGCTGTGGATCTTTGCTGGGGTAGGTACTAATTTCTCCCTGTAGATTCAGCTTACAAGAAACGAACTGAGCAAGAAGTGCAGAGTTTGCAGTCCCAGATTCCTTTTGTTTACCTCGTTTTACAGCGGTGCATTACGCCTCAGTGCCTTTCATTTAAACTGCTTAGCAACCTGTCGAAACAGTTTGGAAGCCTCCAATCTTGGCAACAATACATTCCATCTGCTCCACTTCACTTTAATAGGGTTCATCTATGTGACCACAATCGCAGAAACTCTGTGGGGCACGTCACGCTTCTTTACGGGAACACAGCCAAGTTGGGTCAGTCTTTTTGAATCCCATCAAACTGCACTCTGTGTATTTTATAGCAACTGCCAACAGAGCATCTTATGATCTCAGTTCACCTTGAAGTGGACCGTTCCTCCTGCCCTTTATGCTCTGTGTCCATATAATCACCCTGCAGGAAATTTTAAAAGAACAGCTTTGAAAGCTGCCACAAATGACCATTTGCTAGCTGTCTTGGTTATTATGTAGACTCTTTCACTGGGCAGCTCGTTAGGAAATGGACCAACTTTGATTGATTGCTCCGTTTCCTATTCTCACTCAAGTAGAAAATTGGCAAAGCTGAATGAAAAACACCTTTAAAACAAAGATTAAAATGTTCCCTCAAAACTTTAGTTTGTGTGACTTACTTTTTTATTTGGCTTTTGTTCTATTTGTTGTTCCCATATGAAGTTAAGCTATTAAAGTTTCTGAAATATTTTTGCAAATATATTTATTTATGTATTTAAACCTCAGAATTGCTTTACCATTATGTTGTTTAGTCTGCAGTCATCATCATGCTGATGGAATCAATTTTTTTTTTTTTTTTACATTTGCTTGCAGCACAGCATTTTACCAGCTTCAGCTTTGCTGACAGCGTTGTAGGTGTATTAAAGGTGTATTTGATAAGGATTTAAGACATACAGTACTGTATTCAGGCTGCAGCTTTTTCTGCCTGTGCAATTCCCATTCTGCATGTTTGTGTGTGAACGGGGCTTAAAGGGTTACAGTAGCAGTGGTGTGACTATAACCTAAAGTTAGAATTTTAAGTAGACCTCATATCAAAGACTCAACTCGCATCTTTTATTTCCCTGCTTCTGTCATGGAGTTCTCACTCCACTGCTCTACTCAGCTTTAGTTTTAGCTCCACCACCTTCTTAGCTATCATCCCATACCACTGTGACTGCGAAAGGAGAAGTAAGAGAGGCCAGCTTCCTTTGACACTGCATGAAGATGTGAGTAGAATAGCTCCAGCCATCAACACTTCCCACCCACAACACACATACACTGATACAGCACTCTAGTGCTGTTAAATCCTTGTGCAAGCATGCAGCTCTGCAGCCATATGGTCTCCTGCCCACTTTTCTCATGTCCCATTGGGTAAGCAGACGTCAAACCATCAGCACTCCTCTCAGATGGTTGTTTCGCTTCTGATCTCCACTAAACAGATCGTTTTGGTTGTCTCATTAGTTCTGAATGTCTTGGTCAGTAGCTTCACATTAACTTATCAGCTGCCCATGCATGCTCATATTCCAAACTGACACACACTTATAGATTTTCTGTCTTGCGTTGGCTATCTTCATGCAGTACACATGGCTCCAATAAGAATGAATGCATGGATGTCTTTTTATTTTATTTTATTCCTTTGCTTTATATGGTTTGTAGTATCAACCTAGAGATACTGTATCTTTGAGTTCTGGTAGTCATTCATCCAGTAGCATCCTGAGAAAACTGGACTTGCTGTAAACAGGACTGTTTATTTTTTTACCTTGAAAACAAATTTGTTTGTATCTTAGAGCATTTCATATCCATAGTTTGTCTACCCTGGTTTGAATCAGTTCTTTTTTCTTTCTTTTTTTTTACTTTTAGCATCTTCTAGTGGGATAGTTCCTTTTTGCACTGTGAAAACTGCAAGCAACCACCAAGAGACCCAACATGTGTCACTATATACCATGATGGATCATTCAGTCGTCTCCTTGGTCAGGTGTGTCTGTGGTAGGAATACTAAAAAGGCCAACACTGAAAAAAAATTGTATGAGCAGATTGCCAAATAGAAGTCAAGAAGGAATCTTGAGAAGAAAATGCTACTTTAGATGCTATCACATTCAAAAATGGAATGCATGACTGGCTAACAAAAGCTTTTAGAACTTGCAACATACACATTAGTTATGTGGATCAAGGTTGAATCATGCTGTCTAAATAAACTGACCACTATGTAGTTCATTTGGAACCAAACTGAAACCACCTTCTTCAAAGGTTCTTGGCATGGTTGTTTTTGTCCTCACTCAAGTGTGATTACTGTGTTCAATTCAACAAAAAGAACTGCCCCAAGTGAAAAAAACTAATACGTTTAAGTAGTATAAACACAGCAGGTCTCATATGACATAGGCATCCTTCCCGTTTGATTGAGACTGCAACAGAAAGAGGTAAAACAATAAACTTAATTGGTCACAAACTAATAACTGAAGGAGATTGGAATGTGTGTAATAGAAGAGCTGAGGCATTTTCACAACTTTCTTCTGAAGTACAGTAAATCGTGACTGGTGATGCTATGATCAACATATTTTAATGAATAAGAGATTATTGAACATAAGGATCCAAAAATTAAATTCCAGGATTGTGTTTTATCAATTTTAAGTTGGTAAGTTTCTCAGACATGCAACTATTATCACAATCTGGTGAGGTTAGACCCAAGTTTAGACAAACACAGGGATCAGGAAGTAAAATGATAGATTTTTTTTTTTTAAATAAACAACACAAAAGGCTGACATGGCAGCAAAACTTACACAACACTGGGAAACAGAAACACGACAGGCTGAGGGAAACACAAGGCGGACCGAGACATATGAGGGGATTTCAGAACACTGAGCTGACGATGAGGTGGTGACGAGATTATTGAAATAATAAGCTAGGTGAGAGGGGAAGTGGAAACAACTGGTTTGAGACACATATTTTGGACAGGTGAGGGTGGCAGGCTGATTGGAA
>JBBPBX010059281.1:0-21822 GCA_038048925.1 Garcialebias charrua
CATGCCAGGGAGACAGAATTTATCTGACAGACAGCTCACCCAACCGGAGACAGAAATTCTTACCAGGGGGCTAAACTTTGCTGTGGCACCAAGTAGAATTCCGCTGGTGGAGATGATCACAGCCACTGAGTCAGCCATCCGTAACAACAAAATTAAAGAGTTTGAAGCAGAACAACACAGAGTCAAAGTTTCAGCCTGTCTCAGTAATGCTAAACCACAACCTTCCAACATCAGTAGAGAAGAGAGGGATGCACTCACCACTCTTAGCAAGGACAAAAACATCGTAATTCTCCTAGCAGACAAAGGAAGAGGTGCATAGTGATTTTGAACCAGAAAGACTATCATGAGAAAGTTATGTCACTCCTTAGTGACTTAGCCACTTATGAACCGCTGAAAAGAGATCCAGGAAGTGGTTACAAGAAGAAGTTGATAGATTGCCTGAAATTTTTGAAGCAAGACAAGGCTATTGACAGTATTCTGTACCATAGACTGTACCCAGGGGAGGCCACGCCAAGTCTGTATGGTTTACCCAAAGTCCACAAACAAGGTGTACCTTTAAGACCAATTATTTGCATGATTAACTCGGTCACTTACAATGTTTCCAAATATTTGGCGTCTGTTCTCATCCCTTTAGTTGGCAGCTCAGAACACCACATACAGAACACCATGGACTTTGTGGATAAGGTGAGGGATGTCATCATGGAGACTGATGAAACAATGGTCTCTTTTGATGTTACATCACTCTTTACGTGCATTCCTGTTGATGAGGCAGTAGAGGTGGTCTGTTTAAGGTTAAAATCAGACACCACTCTGAACAGCAGGACCACGCTTTCCACAGAGCAACTGTGTCAACTCTTGAAACTATGCCTGCAGTCAACCTACTTCACATATGGGGAGCAATTTTATAAGCAGAAACATGGGTGTGCTATGGGGTCTCCAGTTTCTCCTATTATTACGGGCGGCCGTGGCATAGTGGTAATGGCAGTCGTCCCCCAATCGGAAGGTTGGAGGTTCGAATCCCGGTTCCCCACACCATGTGTCGTTATGTCCCTGGGCAAGACACTTAACCCTGAGTTGCTCCCGGTAGGACTGGAAAGCGCAAAATGGTTTGAGAGAGGAGTAAAGGAGGCCATCTTTGTGAAAAGAAACCATCCATCATCAAACATGGCAGTCGCCGCTACCGGTGTATGAATGGGTGGATGGTTGGTATTGTAAAGCGCTTTGGGGCTCCTCACAGGGGGCTGGAAAGCGCTATATAAATAAGCTCCATTTACCATTTACCATTATTGCCAACCTGTACTTGGAGGAGGTAGAAAAGAGAGCCTTGACGTCCTTTTCAGGGAAACCACCAAGTCATTGGTTCAGGTATGTTGACGACACCTGGGTTAAAATTAAATCTCAGGAAGTCCAACATTTCACTGATCACATCAACTCTATGGATAAATATATCAAGTTCACACGAGAAGATGTAAAAAATGGCAGGTTGGCTTTCTTGGACTGTGAGGTCTCAGTTTCTGATAGAGGAAATTTGCAAACTGAGGTGTACCGCAAACCCACTCACACAGACCAGTATTTGCAGTTTGACTCCCATCACCCACTGGAGCACAAGTTAGGAGTCATCAGGACTCTGTATCACAGAGCAGACAGCGTCCCCACTAACTCAGGAGCCAGACAGAAGGAGAAATCACACACAAAACAGGCTCTAGAGAAATGTGGATATCCTAACTGGGCCTTCCTGAAAGCAGAGAAGAAACCCAAACAGGACTCCAGCCAGCCATCAGGTGAAAAGAAGGAACCCAGACCCAGACCAGTGGTCATTCCGTATGTTGCGGGAGTTTCAGAGACATTGAGACGTTTATTTTCTAAACACAACGTCCCAGTGGCTTTTAAACCCCAAAATACATTACGGCAAAGACTGGTTCATCCCAAAGATCCAGTCCCCCGGCACAAACAGAGTAATATTGTGTATGCTGTTCAGTGTCAGGAGGGCTGTGATCAGTCTTATATCGGGGAAACTAAACAGCCACTGGCCAAAAGGATGGCCCAGCACAGAAGATCAACATCATCAGGTCAGGACTCTGCGGTCTACACTCATCTCCACGCCAGCGGTCACTCTTTCAGGGATGAAGATGTTCACATCCTTGATAGAGAGGAACAATGGTTTGAGAGAGGAGTAAAGGAGGCCATCTTTGTGAAAAGAAACCGTCCATCATTAAACAGAGGTGGAGGCCTCCGGGTTCAACTGTCCCCCTTATACAACGCTGTTATTGCTAGTATCACTCAGCCCTCTGTGAATAGCAAACAACCATCAGGGTGCTAACGATCCATCGTTAGGCTGATGGTCCTCCTTGATCATGTGAGCAACTGGTTTCAGGCCGTCATCAGCCAACTGGTCGATCCACTGTGAGTGGGTGCTATTTATAAGACTGAGATGAATACAGCAGCTCAGACTGAGGAAGTCTTTCGGACAAAAGACGAAACGTTTCTACAATTTTTTTTCTTTTTTTTGTTTTGTTTTTTGAATGTCCAGAGGACCAGACTTAGCTTTTTTAGATTTTTCTACCTGGATTATTGAGCATGCATCAGGGTATCATAGTTCAACTTCTCCAGCCAACTGAAGAAGAAGCAGGAAGTGGAACTTTTAAAGGGAATTTGACCTAGAAACTTAGTCCTTCCTGATTGGCCAGTGGTCCAGGAAGGGGGAGTGAAAATGACATCGGAGGAAGAGGTCAAGAGGTTAGATTATGTCAGGAAGGAAGGATAAAGTGTTTGTTTTAGGCATCAGCTTTTTATGCCATACCATACCAGCTTTATTTATAGAGCACTTTAAACCCCCAGGGACCAAAGTGCTGTACAGACAACAAAACAATCATACAGTCAGGTAATAAAAATGATTAAAATGATTAAAATGATTAGCACTTTGAGATTTTCATTAATGAAAAGTGCGTTATAAATTGAATTCATTATTATTATTATTATTATTATTATTATTATTATATATTATTATTATTATTATTATTATTAAAGTCACATAATAAAAGTTTAACAATCATACAATTAGATAATACAAGCAATTAAAATCATTAAAAGTCAACAAAGGCCAGGAAGAAGAGATGGGTTTTTAGAAGAGATTTAAAAACAGACAAGAATGAGGCCTGTCTGATGTTCAAGGGAAGGTTGTTCCACAGTTTAGGAGTTGCCACAGCAAAAGCACGGTCTCCTCTGAGCTTGCGTTTTGTCTTGGGGACACTCAGGAGCAGCTGATCACATGACCTGAGGGATCGAGAGGGTGTGTATGGCTGCAGCAACTCGGACAGATAGGGCGGGGCAAGTCCATTTTGCGCTTTAAAGCAAATGAAATAATTTTAAAATGAATCCTGGAATGTACGGGCAGCCAGTGCAGGGAGGCTGAAACAGGAGAAATGTGGTCAAACTTTCGTGTGCCAGTTAAAAATTGTGCAGCAGCGTTCTGTACCTCTGAAGCTGAGAGATTCATGAATGAAATGAGTGTATTTCTAGTTGATGTTTTTCTTAGTCAATCCTATTACTGTTTTTCTCTTACATTTTGTTGTTGAATGTAACTGGGACCCTGTGTACATAATCTCGTTTCATCACATGTACCACATGCGGTGCAAATGACAATAAAGATTCTCTGACTCTGACTCTGATATACTGGGCCAAGGAACCAACATTGACATTGGGAGTCTCAGTGGAGCTTCCAAAAACCATCGCCTCAGTCTTTCCCTCATTAAACTTTAAGAAGTTCACAGCCATCCAGGCTTTGATGTCTTCCAGACATGAAAACAGAGGGGCCAGAGAGTGCCTCTTTTCCACCGCTCGGCTCGGCTCGGGTTGGATCGGCTCAGATCGGCTCAGTTCGGGTCGGGTCACATCTATGTTCTGTTTCCACAGCTTTTTTGTACCCCTTCTGTGGGCGGGGTCCAGAATCCTACTCGTCTTACCACATGGTGGCAGTAGTGTTCCCTCAAGCTATTTACTACAGTACTAGCCACCACTAGAAGAAGAACACAATAAAGGCTTTGACAGAATGTTGTGAAAGAGATGTCATGCTATAATGAGTACCTCATGAGCTGTAATCTTTAAACCCAATTCATAATCCTACCTTGTTGCCTTCTTTAAACCCATGTATTTTCCAATTTAGTATTTTTACAATAAAGATGTATTAAAGCATATTTTATTATTTAGTTATGCACAAGGTGCTTGATAAAGTTGCAAAACCATATTTGTCTGAGCTGCTTCAACCTTCCTGCCCTCCCCGTTCTCAGATCAGCTGAGCAGTTGCTGCTGACAGTCCTCAAAACTTTTTAAATCTTATTTAAAAACACACATTTATTCCTTGGCTTTTAACACGTGATCTTATCTTTTATGGCATGTTAACACACCTGCAGTAAGACTGGTATATGTATTTATTTTTGTATGCTTTTTATAGTTTTTAATTAACTTGTCTTTTATGTTATTGTACAGCACTTTGGTTGACCCTGTGGTTTTTAAAATGTGCTTTATAAATAAAGTTGATTTAAAACATCACACTGTGATCTTTGAAACTGCCAGAGTTTCCCTGGTAAAGTTGCTGCTGGGTGGTAGATGGTAGATGGATGGTCTGTGAATTCTTTAACTTTAAACTGTCCAAAGGACTTTGGCCACTTTTAATTTTTGACTTTTTTTGTATGACTTCATCCTAGAACCAAATAATTTATAACGTAATAACAGTTGAGCAGATTCTAATAATCTTTATCTTATGATTCTTTAAAGGTCAAATGCAAATGGAAAGTTCTCTTAACTTCCAGTATGGATTTAAACACAATACACACTTCACATTATAAAATAAGTTTAGGAAATTGAATGTTCGAGGACACCACTTAAGAAAATATAACGTTTAATAGGAAAAGTTTGAAGTGACAAACAGAAGTAACAAATTTCCATCTGGTGTCTCACGTCTTCCTCCAGAAGATGACACAGGTTGTTGAATTCTGGTGATTTTCTTCTGTTGACTGTAAAAGAAAAATGTGATTAATTTAGTCCAGAAACTGTTTTTTTTTTAAACAACACAGTGTGATCACAACATGTTCATATACTAAATGTATCCTGTTGGAGTCATTTGAAATAAAATTCAATGTTTTATAGACATTTTTTGTGTCAAGCTACCTCCATTTTTTTCTCCCTTGTACTTTGTATCACATATCATCAATTATATCAAAAACCACATAGCTGATATTTTTCAAAAAAATATAGTGTGATCACAACATGTTCATATACTAAATGTATCCTGTTGGAGTCATTTGAAATAAAATTCAATGTTTTATAGACATTTATTGTGTCAAGCTACCTCCATTTTTTTCTCCCTTGTACTTTGTATCACATATCATCAATTATATCAAAAACCACATAGCTGATATTTTTCAAAAAAATATAGTGTGATCACAACATGTTCATATACTAAATGTATCCTGTTGGAGTTATTTGAAATAAAATTCGAATTTTTATAATTTATTTTCGTTGTGCAAGCACAGGTTTGGAAGAAGTCAAAGCGAAACTACTTTAAATGCAGCAGATTTGACCACTACGTGACAATATTAAAGCGTGGTTGAGCTCAGGAACCCTCGTACTATAAAGTCAGCTATGAAATATATTTTATATCTGTTCATTGAGCTACATTTAAAGACACAAAGCCGCCCGCGCGCCGCGTTGCTCGTGGCGAACCTACTTTTTAAAATCCTGCAGTTTTGAGCAGTACGTGATTTTATTAAGGACACGTTCAGCTGAAGACCCATCTTTGCTATAAATTTAAAAACAAATAATTGTTTTTACCGTGTTTATCATGTAAAGTCCTGCCGTGATAGCTTCCCTCGCTTCCGTGAAAACAGCTCGAGTCTCCTCCTTTCTCCTTCCGGAGCGGGTGAACTCGCCTCGGCACCCCTCTGAAACCAGCCCAAAAATCTCAGGAAATCTCGCGCGGCGCAGCACGGAATATCCGGTGGGAAAGGATGAAAGGGGGTCTCTGCGACGCACATATGACGTAACATCCGACCCGAGCCGACCGGTGGAAAAGGGGCATTAGAGTCCTTTTTCTGTAGCAGGACATAAATCTGCATATCATCCGCATAACAATGAAAGGAGATCCCATCCCATATTTTCTAAGAATAGAGCCAAGAGGGAGCAGGTACAGCATGATGAGGAGAGGGCCTAAGACTGAGCCCTGAGGAACCCCAGAGGAGCAGAGGAGGACACATGGTCACCAAGGCGGACACAGAAAGTACGCTCTCCGCTAAGTAGGACCTAAACCAGTTCAGCGCTGCACCACTGACCCCCACCCCCATTGCTTCAAACGTCAAAGTAAGATGTCATGGTCCACGGTGTCAAAAGCAGATGATAAGTCTAAAAGCAGGAGGACAACACTGTCACCAGAGTCCGTTGCTAAAAATATGTTGTTAAAAACCTTTAAAAGAGCAGATTCTGTACTGTAGAGATTTAAAACCAGACTGTAAAACCTCGAGAATGTTCTGTTCTTCCAAATATTCTGATAGCTGGTTGTTCACCACCTTCTCGAGAATTTTTGAAAGAAATGGCAGTTTGGAGATCAGCCTGTAGTTAGCAAGAACAGAGGGGTCAAGAGTGGGTTTCTTAATGAGAGGCTGGAAAGCTGCATGTTTAAAATGTTCAGGGACCACACCAGAGGCCAGACTGCTGTTTAGAAGAGCAAGGACTGAAGGAGCTACAGTGATGAAAACCTCTTTGAATAAACAAGGAGGAGCAGCATCACTTGGTGAACCTGTTGGCTTCAAGTGACTGACCACCTCCTGCAGAGATGACAGAGTCACAGGTTCAAAGCTGTCAAAAACAGCCGAGCAGGAAACAGAGGCTACGTTCACACTGCAGGCAAATCCAACCCAAATCCGATTTTTTTTGCCCCATCTGACCCATATCCGATTTTATTATGACAGTCTGAACGCGACAAATCCGATGTTTTCAAATCCGACCCAGGCCGTTTCAGTATGTGGTTTTAAATCGGATATATATCTGATGTTTTCAAAGCGACTGCAGTCTGAACGCTCATGTTCTGACTTTTTCAGAACGCGGCTCATTTAATTGAGCCCGCGCGTGTTTGTACAGACAGAGGGGACAGCAGTAGCGGCCGGCAGCTCAGAGCGGGGTGGGGGCGAGGGGGACGAGCTCTCTGTACTTGCAGTGATGTGAGACCGACGTCACACACCACTCGCTTGCTTTCTTCTCAGTTTTCTTTTGCCTTTAATCATTTGGATGTTTAACTTTCCCCGATTGGACAACAATTTCAAAATTACGAACACACACTGAAAACTGTCGCGCGCGTCCATGTTTACTTCCTCAAACACAGGGTGCTGCGTCAGCAGTGTTGACAGATCTCGCAACAAAAACAAGCGACCAGCCCCATGAAAACAAGCCCAAACAAGCAACTCGCAGCCTGCGTGTCACGTCACGCAAGCTGAGACATGTTTTCTTCTGCGCATGCGGGTCGCTTCTGCAATGTAGATCGTTCACACTGAAGTCATGCAGGTCTGATGCAGGTCGCATATAAAATGTACCATATTCGTCGGTGTATAATACGCTCCGGTGTATAATACGCTCCGGTGTATAATACGCTTTGTCCAATTTTGGGAAATAAATCATAAAAATCCGTACATAATACGCTTCGGTGTATAATACGCGCTGCCGTGACTGTCTTTTTTATGGCCACTAGATGGCGCCGAACCCTCCCCGACGTAACGCGTCACCGCTGACGTTACGCGTCACCTATGAGACAACCCGGAAATGCGGTCCATTGTGCAGCGCGAGCTGAATTTCATTAAAATTTAACTACAGAAACGCCTAAAAATATATTTGTTAGCTGAATATATATGTTAACGTGTCTCTGTTTAATTTTTGTTAATAAATTATTACAAATCAGCTGAATTTAAAATGTAAACAACACGATGTGCGCACACACACAACAAGGCCACAGGCCCGGTTTGGAGCGAGAGCTGAATTTAATTAAAATAAAACTACCGTACAGAAACACCTAAAAATATATATATTTGTTAGCTGAATATATATGTTAACGTGTCTCGGTTTAATTTTTGTTAATAAATTATTACAAATCAGCTGAATTTAAAATGTAAACAACACGATGTGCGCACACACACAACAGAGCCACAGGCCCGGTTTGGAGCAAGAGCTGAATTTAATTAAAATAAAACTACCGTACAGAAACACCTAAAAATATATATATTTGTTAGCTGAATATATATGTTAACGTGTCTCGGTTTAATTTTTGTTAATAATTGATTACAAATTAGCTGAATTTTGAACGTAAACAACACGATGCGCGCACCCAGAAACGGTTTGCTGCGTAGCAAGAGCTGAATTTAATTAAAATAAAACTACCGTACAGAAACACCTAAAAAATATATATTTCTTAGCTGACTTTATAGCAAACGGTCTCCTGAGCTTAACTAAATGTGAAATCAGCTGGTCTGAGCTGGATTTTAAAAAATAGTTGGCCGATTTATTTCTTTAAATTTAGCTAAATAAACGCTTAAAAAATATATTTCTTACCTGACTTTATAGCAAACGGTCTCCTGAGCTTAACTAAATGTGAAATCAGCTGGTCTGAGCTGGATTTTAAAAAATAGTTCGCCGATTTATTTCTTTAAATTTAGCTAAATAAATGCTTAAAAATATATTTCTTACCTGACTTTATAGCACACGGGCTCCTGAGCTTAACCAAATGTGAAATCAGCTGGATTTAAAAATCTGCGGTGTGGTTTATGAGTGGTATCTTGCAAACAAAAACAGCGAACCTCACAGCTAATTGCAGCTACCGGTACATCCAGAGCAGGGAGCGGGCAGCGACAGAGTCAGTCCGACCAGAGGAGGCTTTTTTCGGACACATGAGCTAGAAACGTCTGGAAGTGGCCCTCTTCCTCTTCGCTCTTTGAGTCCTCTGCTGCTGCCCATAGCGGCCAAAACTGGTACTGCACCATTTTTGGTACAGTCTGCAGGTAAACAGACTACAGGGCGCATTAGCGCCCATAGCGGCCGAAACTGGTACTGCACCATTTTTGGCCAAAATGAAAAACAGCGATATCAGAGCAAAAAATGGGTCTAAAAATATGGGAAAAAATCCATAGATAATACGCTTCGGTGTATAATACGCAGGATATTCAAATGAGCAATAAAAGAGCGTATTATACACCGACGAATACGGTAGTGTGAACGTTCACACCAAAAGATCGGATTTTTAAAAAAAAATCGGAATTGAGCAACATGACCCCTCAGTCTCTGGCTACGTTCACACTGCAGGTCTTAAGACCTGCAGTGTGAACGTAGCCAGAGACTGAGGGGTCATGAGCAGAGGGTGAGATCTGGGCCTTGGTGGAATTGACTTTCTCAACAAAGAAATTTAGAAAGTTTTCACATGCATCAGGTGAGGGTTCAATACAGTTAGTTTGTGATGCATTGAAAACAGAACCAATCACTTTAAACAGAACATGAGGACTGTGACTGTTTGATACAATCACATTTGACAGGTATTTTCTTTTGACATCTCATTTCACAGTTTTTTATAGTGACGCCAGCAGTCCTTTAATATTTGAAACGACACTTGTAATTTGTTCGATTTCCATCTGCGCTCGGCTCTGCAACACTCTCTCCTGGCCGCCCTAGTGTTATCTTCCAACTACGGTTCACACTTGATTTTAGGATGTCTGATTTTTAACGGACACACAGAATCCAGAACCGTTGTGCAGGTGGAGTGAAACCATGAGCTGAGGGCCTCAGTGTTATTGGTCTCTGGGATGGTACAGTTCTGATTAAAAGCAGATGAAAAGTGACCAGCAGTGGAAGAGTTCAGAACATGACAGAGTCAAGATGTAGCACGAGGTTTAGCTTTAGTGCAGGACACGTTAGTCTCAAATAAAACAGGCATGTGGTCTGAAAATACAGGGTCACCACTCATTTACTACATTAAAAACAGGTAAACCACAGGATAAAACCAGGTCCAGAGTGTGTCCACGCTCATGTGTAGGACAAGTCACAGATTGCACAAGATTAAGAGTCAATGATGTTTAAAAAGGACTGAGCCATGGGTAAATCAGGACAACACACAGAGATATTGAAATCCCCTAAAATGAGAATTCTGTCATATTTTGGTATAATTTCAGCCAAAAAGTCTGTGAACTCATTTATAAAATCCTTATTGTATTTGGGAGGACGATAAACAACCACACACAGCGTAATGTGGGAGGAGCCAAGTTCAAACAGGCTGTGCTCAAAGCTGCTGAAGGAAGATGGAGGCAGCAGTTTACAGTGAAAACAACTTTTAAAAACAGTCACTATTCCTCCTCCTCGACCAGACATTCGTGGTGAATTAAAATAGCAGCAGTCCTGCGGTAAAAGTTCCATCAAAACGCTGGACTCACCTGGTCCCCCCGTCCATGATTCTGTTATGAATAAGAAGTCCAATCCTTGAGATAAAAAGAAATCCTTGATGATAAAATTTTATTTGTCAGCAATCTGGCATTAATCAGACTGATCCTTGCAGCAAGCAGCAGTTCTGCATCCTTATCCGACATCCACGCGTTCTGACACAGAGGCTGCAGGTTTTGGAGTGTGCGCCTTTGTCTGCAGGGACGAGGAAAACGGGGCGTGTGCGGCTGAATCGTTCCATCATAGCCGCCACCAACAGGTACCAGACAGGCATCGGGGGGGTCCAGCACACGCAGCGGAAGAGAGAGGTGAGGCACCGATCCAAACTTTTCAGAAGAAGCTGGAGAAAAGCGTCTCAGCACAGCTTTTAGTCTCACCAGCTGACCGCTGCGCTTGCCGCGGTGACGCGCACGTTTTTGCCGGCGCGGTGGAGTCCAAACACAGCACAGGTGAGCTGGGATCCCCGACAGCAGTGGGAGCAAAGTTCCGTGTCTGGTGAAGTCCCAAGTCGACAGATTTCTCACAGAAAGTCCAATTTCCAGCAAAGTTTGGCAATCATACACCATTATGGAGTTGACATTAGTGGAAAAAAGCAGCACAACCAGCAACAAGCAAATCATACGCAGAGACAAGCGGCAGGCCATGTACACAGGCGCCATCTTGGAACTCGAAAAAAAAAAATCATGATTTAGTTTAAGATAAAACTGATTTAAAAACTGTCTTAACGCTTTAAACAAACACTGTTGACCTGTCACTTTGATTAAAACAGCATCATTCAATTATCAACATATTGAAACTGATGATAATAACATAACAGGAGATTATTCTTCATGATTATTAATTAGGACAAAAATAAAGAGCCTCTTGTTGACGTGATTAGTGTCCTGAATTCAACTAAATGAGATAAACAGTTTTACTGTATCTTCACTGCAGGTTTCAGAGAAAAATGCATCATTACACATTCATAATAAAAGGATGTTCAGCTGCTAATTCCAGTTTGAATTAAAACAGAGTCTTTGACTATCAAAACATCCATCCATCCATCCATCCATTTTCTTCCGCTTATCCGGGGTCGGGTCGCGGGGGTAGCAGCCTAAGTAGGGAGGCCCAGACTTCCCTCTCCCCAGCCACTTGGAGCAGCTCCTCTGGGGGAATCCCAAGGCATTCCCAGGCCAGCCGAGAAACAAGACATGACTATCAAACATTGAATTCAATAATGCTCACTTAACACAAGGTTATTAATTTGATATAATTGAATTAACACAAAGTAAAAGAATAAGAGTCTCTTGTGATTTAATTTGTGTCTTGATTCAAATTAATGTAATAAAATGGTGTTACCGGTACTGTGTTTCACTGAGTGTATCAGAGAGATGAAGGTATATCATTACAGTTTTGTTTTGTTTTTTGAATGTCCAGATGACCAGACTTAACTTTTTTAGATCTTTAAATTCCAAATTGTAAGACAACAAACCAGGGAGTATGCCAAAAATTATCAATATTCATTCATTCAACCTTTATTTATACAGGCTAGCCTATTAAACTGTCAATCTATGTAGATTATATCACGGTGCATGTTTATATCTTCTTTATATTTGATTGAGCCTGCAGACACACACACACACACAACACAACACACACACACAGGTTTGTTATTGGCTTTTGTCAGACTAAGATTAGGACCTGCTGTCTTGAGCTATAGGGCTTTCCTAATGAAGTGGGAGGGGGCGCTGGGCAGAGAGGTTTATCACCCTGAACACAATTGTTCTAATCCCTTCTTAGAGGCTTAGTTGTTCCTCAGAGTTGGTTCAGCACAGTTTGTTTTAGAGGAAACTATCCAAACAACCTGAACTTTCTATTGATGTAGGGGGCAGATTTATGTTTTTTTTGTTTGTTTTTTACAAATTCACCTTTGTGTCACTGGCTCGGCTCCAACAACCCTCCTTTGGCCTGACGTACTGGATTATTTGAAGAAGCCAATCATTTCCAGTTGCCTTTTATTTGAAGGCCAGGTTGATAACTGTAGAATCGAGGAAGTATTACACACCGAGACCTGATTGTCTTTCTTTACTTAACATTTTTATTTTTTTATTTGTATTCAATCAATACTTCATAAAATGAAGGACCGTCTGGCACAGTTGAAGGAGGTAGGTCAAACACTGTTAGATGCTGGTAGTTATTTGTGAGATTTAGAATATCCTAATTAGATAAACAGAAGGCCCCAGCTTATTTAAAATGTCCTGTGAAGCGCCTGCTGGTTGCACAGACCCTGACTACTGACAAACTTTAAAACTATTAGTATGCGTGAAAATATTTACTGAAAATGTTGTTTTGCCAGCTCCTTGCTGATGTTGGATGTTGTCTATCATGGTCCACTAAGATTCATAACTGGTTGTAACTACCGTACCCACCACTGCACCCTGTACTCCTTGGTCAGTTGGTCATCATTATCTGCACTTATGGCTCTCACACTGGTTCATTTTCATCTATAAATCCCTCCTGGGTCTGCTACCTTCTTATATCTCCTCCCACATGTCACGCCGTCAGTGCAGTTACAACATGCACTCTCAGGCCATCCTTACCTGCAGCGTTCCCTCGGTGCAGATCAAACTTGGAAAAAAGGCCTTTTTCTACTCAGCTCCTGCACCTGGAACACCTTGTAACAAGAACTGAAGTCGTCCACTTTGATTTTTTTAGTTTTTTTAAAAACTTTTGATAATGTCAATCGAAAAATCAAAGCAAATTTGTTCTTGTTTTAATATTTTATCTTGTTTTATGGCAAACTGATTTATTGTTTTATACACTACTCTTATTTTAACTGCATTTTTACTGTGGTTTATTGTTATTGTTTATTGTTATTGTTGTCTGTACTTTATGTTCTGTCTGGAACAGGTCCCTCTTGTAAATGAGTCCTTCAAATGGACCAGCCTGTATAAATAAAGGTTGAATGAATGAAAAAGGACTGGGGATCCACTAGCCAGGAAAATGGGGAGTGTAGTAAAGAGGTTTAAAAGAGAGTCCAGGCAGGATGGAATGAATGGAGAAAAGTTTCAGGAGTGATTTGTGACAAAACGGTGTCAGCAAAGGTCAAAGGAAAAATTTACAAGACAGTTAAAAACAAATATTTGCTTCATTTTACTACCATATATTTATTTTTATTTTTCAGTGTACTTTCCCTGACCATATGTCACTAAATTCATTCAACCTGTATTTAGGCAGGTTAATCCCATTGAGCCTCGAGGACTCATTTACAAGAGAGACCTGACTCATATTGATAATAACTCTTTATTGGCAAGTACTCAAATGTACAGTATGCACTTGTAAATGGTTTGAAAAAGATTTATACTGGTGCAGCCCTATGTCTAACTTCTGCTAATTGTAATCTATTTGGGAAAGTTTGTTTATTTAAACCTGTTTCTGGGAATGTCTCAGCGGTCTGGCTTAAAACACGTCAATAAGTTGCTATTTGCACAACACATTTCGTTCGCAGGCCTCAATGAAGTCTTTCAGATGAAAGATGAAATGTTTCTTCCAAGAAAAACCTGCCCATATGACATGACTGAATTTTTTTGTGATATTCAGGTTCAGTAATTGTTTTGTTTGTTTGTTTTTCAAACATCTTGTTTTAACAGAAGAGTGATCCAAGTGGAGATGATGTTGAGGTCCCAGTGGAAAATGAGGCTTTCATGGACAACTTCTTTGCACAAGTATTTTCTTTCTGTTGTTGCAATGTCTGCACTTTAATCACATTTGCTTCATAATAATCTGTGTGCCTTTTGTATGGGTGTATTTCAGATTGAAGATATACGCACCAGCATAGACAAAATTGATGAAAGCATAACAGAAATTAAAAAACTTTACTCCACCATCTTGTCGGCCCCAACATCTGACCAAAGTAACTGCTTCAACCACACGTTTTCAGAAATTCAGTGTTTTCAAATCAATTACTTCTTTACTTTCTCTTCTGATTTTTTTTTTCAGAAATACAAGATGATGTTGAAGCCCTCACCAATGAAATAAAAAAGTCAGCAAACAATGCACGAAACAAGCTCAAGAGTCAGTACTGTATTAAGTTTTTTTTTTATTGTTCCTTGTGAGTCTAGGGAATACTTTATGTAGAACACCCTGTACGACATGGAGACATGTCAGTTGAGTGACATGTTGAAGATACATCTTTACAGGACACTTGGTGATTGTAAAAGCTGACTCTGAGTTTTGCTTGTGTGCTTTAGGTATTGAGCGGCAGCTTGAATCAAACACGGATGAAAGAGCCTCAGCTGACCTTAGGATACGCAAGTCACAGGTGAAAGAGCACACAGCTGACCAGCTAAAGCATACATACAGATGGGGATCGATGTGCTGGCACCATTTCTAATAGTAAAACACACAACAGGTGTAACTGGCCAAAAAGTTCCAGTTTTGTGTCATCAAGCCCAGAAACTTTGGTTCTGGTTTGAATGATTTTTGATGAAGTACCTGACGTTAAGTGCTTTCTTTCAAAAGTTGAGCCCTCTTGTTACAAAAATCCCTAACATGGTTCTTCATTACCTAAAACCATTGATGTGTAAAACACAAAAGAATCCATGTCAATATTTTATAGCTGATGATATTGAATATGTGCAATAATGGTTGCAGCCCTGGAGTTCGGACACCTGAGCCCCATCTTCTTTTACTTTACATGAAAAAACATTGGATACAAAAATGATATGCAACAACATCCCAGAAGTACATTTTAAAGTAACCCGAAAACACAACTTTGAATTGATCAAATACTGTTAACAAGTCAATTACCTGAACTGTCTGTATTTCCACCTACCCTCACCCGCCCCCCACCCATCCCCTACAGCATGCTATTCTGGCCAAAAAGTTTGTGGAAGTTATGACAAAGTACAACGAAGCTCAAGTTGATTTCAGAGATAAAAGCAAAGGACGAATTGCTCGGCAGCTGGAAATCAGTAAGTTGACTTACACTAAAGCAGACCCTCAATATACAACACTCATTATGAACTCATTTTTTATTAATTTTTATTATAGCTGAAGGATTTGCTTATCTTTTCTGAGCTAATTGTTATCTTTTTTGGTACGGATACAGGTACATGGTGTGTGTGTGTGTGTGTGCGCGTGTATGTGTGTGTGTGTGTGTGTGTGTATGTGTGTGTGTGTGTGTGTGTGTGTGTACAAATCGGATTCCAAAAAAGTTGGGACACTAAACAAATTGTGAATAAAAACTGAATGCAATGATGTGGAGGTGCCAACATCTAATATTTTATTCAGAATAGAACACAAATCACAGATCAAAAGTTTAAACTGAGAGAATGTATCATTTTAAGGGAAAAATATGTTGTTTCAAAATTTCATGGCGTCAACAAATCCCAAAAAAGTTGGGACAAGTCCATTTTTACCACTGTGTGGCATCCCCCCTTCTTCTTACAACACTCAACAGTCTGGGGACAGAGGAGACCAGTTTCTCACGTTTAGAAATAGGAATGTTCTCCCATTCATGTCTAATACAGGCCTCTAAAGCCCCCAGTATACCTGCACGTACTGCCTACACGCCTCTGTACGGCGTACGTACGCTGTGGCAAAAGCGTAGCCCCCGCGTAGCCCCTCAGGGCACGAACGCGCAAAGCTCTTTTTTTACGACCGCGTACGCTTGAGCGGTGTCTGACCATAAACTTCCCCGGCGCCGGACTGTTTTGTATGTTACACAAATGAATTAAATTCCTCTTCTTTATCGCTGATCGGGCCTTTTCTTTTGTTTTTTTGCCAAAAGTCAAGTAATCGCTTCTTCCGTTCACTCGATGACTGAAATGAATGAATTCAGGTCCTACCTGGCAGCGCGAGGTTTTAAATATTTCCTGGTGGACTGTGGGCTGCAGGAAAAGCGCTCCCTGTTTTTTCCCACTTTTTATTAGTTTTTATTAACATATAAAGATAGAAAGACCGCAGCGGGAGCAGCCGAGCGAACCGCTGCTCATCTGGAGCAGAGACAGCGGCTTGTCCCACACGCTGTCAATCATTTCCGTAGGCGTGTCAGCAAGTGACCAATCAGCGACCCCAGTTTGTCCTGCTTCGCACGCAGCTGATCAAATTACAACAAGGATTTGGAGCGAAAACGCGAGCATTTAACGTGAGAAAGTAAGCAGAGCTATGCCAGCGAACGCGTGCGCACAGAATGCGCGCGTAGAGTGGCGTAAAGGCAGGACGCTCAGGTCTACTGGAGGCTTTAATGTTCAATCGTCTTGGGCCTTCTTTGTCGCACCTTCCTCTTTATGATGCGCCAAATGTTCTCTATAGGTGAAAGATCTGGACTGCAGGCTGGACATTTCAGTACCCGGATCCTTCTCCTACGTAGCCATGATGTTGTGATTGCTGCAGAATGTGGTCTGGCATTATCTTGTTGAAAAATGCAGGGTCTTCCCTGAAAGAGATGACGTCTAGATGGGAGCATATGTTGTTCTAGAACCTGAACATAGTTCTCTGCATTAATGGTGCCTTTCCAGACATGCAAGCTGCCCATGCCACAAGCGCTCATGCAACCCCATACCATCAGTGATGCAGGCTTCTGAACGGAGCGTTGATAACAACTTGGGCTATCCTTGTCCTCTCTGGTCTGGATGACATGGCGTCCCAGTGTTCCATAAATAACTTCAAATCGTGACTCATCTGACCACAGAACAGTCTTCCATTTTAGCCACAGTCCATTTTAAATGACCCCTGGCCCAGTACAAACGTCTGAGCTTGTGGAGCTTACTTAGAAATTGCTTCCTCTTTGCACTGTAGACTTTCAGCTGGCAACAGTGGATGGCACTGTGGATTGTGTTCACTGACAATGCTTTCTAGAAGTATTCCTGAGCCCATTCTGTTGTTTCCTTGACAGTGGCATTCCTGTTTGAGGTGCAGTGATGCCCGGAGATCACGAGCATCCAGTAGAGTTTTACGGCCTTGACCCTTACGCACAGTGATTGTTCCAGATTCTCAGAATCTTTTGATGATGTTATGCACAGTTGATGATGATAACTTAAAAGTCTTTGCTATTTTACACTGGGTAACACCATTCTGGTATTGCTGCACTATCTTTCTGTGCAACAATGGTGGAATTGGTGATCCTCTTACCATCTTGGCTTCTGAGAGACACTGACACTCTGAGAAGCTCTTTTTATACCCAATCATGTTGTCAATTGACCTAATTAGTGTTAATTGGTCTTCCAGCTGTTCGTTATATGCTCAATTTCCTTTTTCCAGACACTTATTGCTACTTGTCCCAACTTTTTTGGGATTTGTTGACACTGTGAAATTTTGAATCAACATATCTTTCCTTTAAAATGTTACATTTACTCTGATTAAACTTTTGATCTGTCATCTATGTTCTATTATGAATAAAATAATGACGTTTGCCATCTCCACCTCATTGCATTCAGTTTCTATTCACAATTTGTTTAGTGACCCAACTTTTTTGGAATCCGGTACGTATATACTGTATACTATATACATATACATATTCCATGAAACTCAACAGTCATGTAAATATGATTGTTAAATCCTGTTTTTTCCGGCTGAGGCAACTGTCTAAGCTAAAGCCCATATTATCAAAAAATAACCTGGAGACATTAATTCATGCATTTATTACATCTAGGCTTGAGGACCACAGATGCCATCTTTGCTTTGAGGATGTTGATAGAGAAGTACAGAGAGGGTCAGAAAGAACTCCATTGTGTGTTTGTGGATTTAGAAAAAGCATATGACAGGGTACCAAGAGAAGAGGTGTGGTATTGCATGAGGAAATCTGGAGTGGCAGAAAAGTATGTTAGACTGGTACAGGACATGTATGAAGACAGCAGGACAGTGGTGAGATGTGCTGTAGGAGTGACAGATAGCTTCAAGGTGGAGGTGGGATTGCATCAAGGATCGGCTCTGAGCCCCTTCTTGTTTGCTCTGGTGATGGACCGACTAACAGATGAGGTCAGGCAGGAATCCCCATGGACTATGATGTTTGCAGATGACATTGTGATATGTGGTGAGAACAGGGAACAGGTGGAAGAGAACTTGGAGAGGTGGAGGTATTCACTTGAAAGAAGAGGAATGAAAGTCAGCCGTAGTAAGACAGAGTACATGTGTGTGAATGAGAGGGAGGCCAGTGGAACAGTGAGGCTACAAGGAGCAGAGGTCACAAAGGTGCAGGACTTCAAGTACTTGGGGTCCACTGTCCAGGAAAATGGGGAATGTGGTAAAGAGGTGAAAAAGAGAGTCCAGGCAGGATGGAGTGGATGGAGAAAAGTTTCAGGAGTGATTTGTGACAAAAAGGTGTCAGCAAAGGTCAAAGGAAAAGTTTACAAGACAGTGGTGAGACCAGCTATGTTGTATGGTCTGGAGACAGTGTCATTGACAAAAAGACAGGAGAAAGAACTGGAAGTAGCAGAAATGAAGATGCTGAGGTTCTCCTTAGGAGTGACAAGGATGGATAAGATCAGGAATGAGATAATCAGAGGTACAGCACATGTTGAACAACTGGGAGATAAAGTTAGGGAGGCCAGACTGAGATGGTTTGGACATGTCCAGAGGAGGGACAGTGGGTATATTGGTAGAAGGATGTTAGAAATGCAGCTGCCAGGAAAAAGACACAGAGGAAGGCTAAAGAGGAGATATATGGATGCCATTAGAGAGGACATGAAGGTAGTTGGAGTGAGTCAGAGTCAGAGTCAGAGTCAGAGAGTCTTTATTGTCATTTGCACCGCATGTGGTACATGTGATGAAAATGAGATTATGTACACGGGGTCCCAGTTACATCCAACAACAAATGCAATAGAAAAACAGTAATAACATCTAGAATTAACTAAGAAAAACATCAACTAGTAATACACTAAGCCTAATATAGTGGGAATAAACAGCAGCACGAACATGAGTTTGTATGAGCAGATGGTCACAGATGAACACAGATAAACACAGCAACAAGAAAACAGATCAGCATCAGCATGATGTGATATTTTGCAGTGTTTATTTTTTATTTTATTTTTATTTATTCATGAGTCTAACAGCCTCAGGGTAGAAGCTGTTCCTCAGTCTAGTGGTTCTACACTTGATGCTCCTCAACCTCCGTCCTGAGGGGAGTGGGGCAAAGAGTGAGTGTGCTGGATGAGTGAGGTCTTTCATGATGCAGGTGGCTCTTTTCCTGCATCTGGAGGTGTAAATGTCTGTGATGGTGGGGAGACTGACTCCAACAGACTTCTGTGCAGCCTTCACCACTCTCTGTAGAGCTTTCCTCTCTTCAACTGTGCAGCCTCCATGCCACACGTTGATGCTGGAGCACAGGACGCTCTCCACTGCACACCTGTAGAAGGAGGTGAGAACTGGGCTGCTCAGACCAGCACGTCTCAGCCGTCTGAGGAAGTAGAGTCTCTGATGACCTTTCTTGATCAGGCTGGTGGTGTTGTTGCTCCAGCTGAGGTTATCATTCATGTGTACACCCAAGTATTTGTAGCTGGAGACCACTTCCACTGCAGACCCACCTATTTTCAGTGGGGCATGGGTGTGTTTGTTCCTTCTGAAGTCCACAATCATCTCCTTTGTCTTCTTCACATTCATGTGAAGATTATTCTCTTTGCACCAGCTCTCCAGATGTTCCACCTCCTGTCTGTAGCTGGACTCATCATTGTTTGTGATGCATCCCACCACCGCTGTATCATCTGCAAACTTAACAATATGACAGCCTGGAAGTGTGGCTGTACAATCATATGTGAGCAGAGTGAACAGAAGGGGGCTCAGCACACATCCCTGAGGAGAGCCAGTGCTGAGGGTTATGGTGGAGGAGGAGAGGTTGTGGACAGAGGATGCAGAGGATAGAGTGAGGTGGAGGAGGATGATTCGCTGTGGCGACCCCTGAAAAGGGAAAAGCCGAAAGAAGAAGAAGAAGAAGATTACATCTAGGCTTGATTACTGCAATTCACTTCTGTTTGGTATCAGTCAGACCACCATTGCACGACTACAACTGGTCCAGAACGTAGCAGCCCGATTTTTAACCAGTACAGGCAAAAGAGAGCACATTACACCAGTCTTGGCCTCCCTGCACTGGCTACCGGTCCATCTTCTAATCCAGTTCAAAATTCTCATGTATGTCTACAAATCCCTGTCCCAAAGAAGGCAACGCCCGCATGCCTCAATGACTATCGCCCAGTAGCACTCACCCCCATCCTGATGAAGTGCTTTGAACGGCTAGTCATGAAAAGCATCACATCTGTCCTCCCTGCCTCCCTGGATCCCTTCCAATTTGCATACCGACCTAATCGCTCAACCGACGATGCCATCTCCTCTGCCCTCCACACAGCTCTCACACATCTGGACACGAAGGACTCTTATGTTAGAATGCTGTTCATCGACTTCAGCTCGGCATTCAACACCATCATCCCCCAACAGCTCATCCATAAACTGGACAGTCTGGGGCTGAACACCTCAATGTGTAACTGGCTGCTAGACTTCCTGACCGGGAGACCACAGACAGTACGGATCGGGAGTAACACATCTAGCACCATCACATTGAACACAGGGGCCCCACAAGGATGTGTGCTGAGCCCCCTTCTATTCACCCTGCTAACACACGACTGCACACCATCGTACAGCTCCAACCACTTCATCAAGTTTGCGGACGACACAACAGTGGTAGGTCTCATCAGCAACAACGATGAGACGGACTACAGGAACGAGGTGAGCCGCTTGGCCTTGTGGTGCGGACACAACAATCTCACTCTCAACGTGGAGAAGACAAAGGAGATTGTCGTGGACTTCAGGAAGAGGGATGCACAACATGCCCCTCTGACCATCAACAGCACCGCAGTGGAGAGAGTGGACAGCACCAAGTTCCTGGGAGTGCACGTCTCAAAGGACCTGTCCTGGAGCAGGAACACTGCAGCACTGGCGAAGAAGGCTCACCAGCGCCTCTACTTTCTCCGCAAGCTGAAAAGGGCTGGAGCTTCAACCTCCATCATGTGCACCTTCTACAGAGGTGCCATAGAAAGTGTCCTGACCAGCTGCATCACTGTGTGGTTTGGTGCATGCACTGCATCCTGCCGCAAGAGCCTCCAGCGCATCGTGAAAGCAGCTGAGAAGATCGTCGGCACCTCCTTGCCCTCACTGCAGGACTTACACAGCAAACGCCTCACTCGGAAAGCCCACCGCATGGCAGGTGATCCCACACACCCACTACACAGCCGCTTTAGACTGCTGCCATCAGGGAGGAGACTGAGGAGTCTCCAGGCTCGTACCAGCAGACTGAGAGACAGCTCTGTTCATCAGGCAGTCAGAATGCTAAACACTCTGCCTGCTCTGCCTCCCCTCCCATTTGAACTGCCTTAACACAAAAAAACTTTCTCA
>JBBPBX010059282.1:0-21822 GCA_038048925.1 Garcialebias charrua
AGGAAAAAGACAAAGAGGAGATATATGGATGCAGTTAGCGAGGACATGAAGGTAGTTGGAGTGAGGACAGAGGATTCAGAGGACAGAGTGAGGTGGAGGAGGATGACTCGCTGTGGCGACCCCTGAAAAGGGAAAAGCTGAAAGAAGAAGAAGCGTTAACATTTAACTTGACCACCGCAGCATGACAAGCTGTGAACGCTGTATTGTAACATAAAGAGAGGTTTTAATGTTTTCACCGTGATTTTTGTGCTAAATTTGCTCTTATGTTTCATTTTTCACCTCAAAGCAGAGTGAGCAGACAGCCCCTACCCTTCCCTAAAGAGCATCGTTACATCATCACGGTCAAACTGCAGTGAAGCAGGTAAGATTTAAATAGAAGTGACGTGCATTTGGTGAAAACTGAGAATTTTTTTGTAACTTTTTCATATTTTTACATGTTTTCAGCTAGTCCTGCAACTTTTATCAGAATCACAGTCAGAATATTGTCATTTGCACCACATGTGGTACATGTGATGAAACGAGATTATGTACACATGGTCCCAGTTACATCCAACAATAAAATGTGAGAGAAAAACAGTAATAACATCTAGGATATAACTAAGAAAAACATCAACTAGTAATACACTAAGCCCTAATGTAGTAGAAAAACATCATTACAAACAGCAGCACGAACCTGAGTCTGTATGAGCAGATGGTCACAGATGAACACAGCAACAAGAAAACAGATCGGCATCAGCATGATGTGATATTTTGCAGTGATTATTCTTATTATTTAATTATTCATGAGTCTAACAGCCTCAGGGTAGAAGCTGTTCCTCTGTCTAATGGTTCTACATTTCATGCTCCTTAACCTCCGTCCTGAGAGGAGCGGGGCAAATACTGTGTGTGCTGGGTGAGTGGGGTCTTTCATGATGCAGGTGGCCCTCTCCCTGCATCTGGAGGTGTAGATGTCTGTGATGGTGGGGAGACTGACTCCAACATCTTCTGTGCAGCCTTCACCACTCAGACATCTACACCTCCAGATGCAAGAAGAGGGCCACCTGCATCATGAAGGACCACACTCATCCAGCGCATACACAATCTTTGCCCTGTTCCCCTCAGGAAGTAGGTTGAGCATCAAATGTTGAACCACTTGAGGAACAGCTGCTACCCTGAGGCTGTTAGACTCATGAATAATACATGATAAGAATAATCACTGCAAAATATCACATCATGCTGATCTGTTTTCCTGTTGCTGTTCATTTGTGACCATCTGCTCATACGGACTCATGCTCGTGCTGCTGCTTGTATTGATGTTTTTCTATTACGGTACATTGGTGCTTAGTGTATTTTTAGCTGATGTTTTTCTTAGATCATATCTTAGATGTTACTACTGTTCTTCTCTTACATTTTTTTGTTGTTGGATGTTACTGGGACCCGGTGTAAATAATCTCGTTTCATCACATGTACCACATGCGGTGGTAGAGGTTTTAATGTTTTCAATGTCATTTCTGTGCAAAATATGCTCATATTTTTCTTTTTTTAACCTCAAAGCAGTGAGCAGACAGACGAACAGCGTCATTACATCATCACGTTGCAGTGTCGTTACACCATCACGTAGTCTGCAGTGTCAAGTAGGTATCAGAATACTGTATAAGTGACGTGCAATTGGTGAAAACTTAGAATTGTTTTGTAACTTTTTTATATTTGTAGCCGAACGGGTATGGGTAAAAAAATACTTTAGGCAACTTTTAGTTTAAAAAAAATAATCTATTTAAAAAAATGAATTTGGTTAAAAACTTTATTAAAAGTTACCCTTTAGGCACTTTAGACCCGTTGCAGAAGATGAGGCAGGAGACACTTCACACAAACACCAATAAATTGCACAATTTGTTTAATAAAAAATCCTAAATTTAAAATACACAGTTAAAAAGGCAGTAATAACTCCTGGCAACAATGAAAGTGCAATTCGATAAAGACAGTAGTACACCACGGCAGAATTAATACCACCGCCTGGGAGATGTCCAATTAATCAAGCCACAGCTGTCCAAAGAGTTCGTCCTGGGAGAACCGTTGCGCTGCAGCAGACACCATCCACGCCGGCACCAAGACGATTAGTCCGGGCTGAACCCCAGTCCGGGCTGAACCCCAGTCGGCCCCGATCAGCCAGACAGGACGGGTGATGCAGCCAGCCTTAAGCTGACCAGAACAGTGGGCATCAAATCAGCAGCCAGGACAGCAAGACGACAGCCAGTGGACAGCTCGAACAGCAGGTGAACAAAACGGTGAAGGACAAACAGCAGCAGCTAATAAACAAAGATTAGAATTAAAAGCTGAACATAAAACAGAAAGACGAACTAGCGCTTTACTCACCACGAGCTCCACCTCAACAGTAGAGGGAAGCAGGAGGCTTGTACATTTGGTCGTGGAACAGTAGATCACGGCGACCTTAAAGCGCACATTCAGTTACGCTGGCGCGACCCAGCCAGCAGACGCCAGGGTCTGAACCGGAAGGCGGATGACGTGAAGTCAACCACTGAAGCCTGGCCCTTTTTATACCGGAAGCCAGCTTTGGACCCAATCACATCCCGCACTCATGTGGTGCGTTCAATGTCCGTAGGGACATCCTGCCACATATTTTTACATGTTTTCAGCTAGTCCAAGAGGTGTACAACTTTAATCAGAGTCTAATCATCTTTATTGTCATTTGCACCGCATGTGGTACATGTGATGAAACAAGATTATGTACACAAGGTCCCAGTTACATCCAACAACAAAATGTGAGAGAAAAACAGCAATAACATGTAGGATATAACTAAGAAAAACATCAACTAGAAATACACTAAGCCCTAATATAATAGGAAAACATAATTACAAACAGCAGCACGGACATGAGTCTGTATGAGCAGATGGTCACAAATGAACACAGAAACAAAAAAACAGATCAGCATGTTGTGATGTTTTGCAGTAATTACTGTTTTCTAATTGTTTATTTATTCATGAGTCTAACAGCCTCAGGGTAGAAGCTGTTCCTCAGTCTAGTGGTTCTACATTTGATGCTCCTCAACCTCCTTCCTGAGGGGAGTGGGGCAAAGAGTTTGTGTGCTGGGTGAGTGGGGTCTTTCATGATACAGGTGGCTCTCTTCCTGCATCTGGAGGTGTAAATGTCTGTGATGGTGGGGAGACTGACTCCAACATCTTCTGTGCAGCCTTCACCACTCTCTGCAGAGCTTTTCTTTCTGCAGCTGTGCAGCCTCCATGCCACACGTTGATGCCGGAGCACAGGATGCTCTCAACGGCACACGTGTAGAAGGAGGTGAAGACAGACAACACCACCGCCCTGATCAAAAAAAGGTAATCAGAGACTCTACTTCCTCAGACGGCTGAGAAGAGCTGGTCTGGGAAGCTCAGTCCTCACCTCCTTCTACAGGTGTGCGATGGAGAGCATCCTGTGCTCACACGTTGATGCTGTAGCACAGGATGCTCTCCACTGCACACCTGTAGAAGGAGATGAGGACTGGGCTACTCAGACCAGCTCGTCTCAGCCGCCTGAGGTAGTAGAGTCTCTGATGAACTTTGTTGATCAGGCTGGTTGTGTTGTTGGTCCAGCTGAGGCTATAATTCAAGTGCACACCCAAGTACTTGTAGCTGGAGACCAGTGGTGGAGAAAGTACTCAAACACTGTTTATAAGTAAAAGTACAAATAAACAGACAAAAATGTACTCTAGTAAAAGTAGATGTACCATTATATTGTGTTTACTTAAGTAAAAGTAAATAAGTACTTGCTTTTAAAAATGCTTAAAGTATTAAAGTAAAAGTACTTGCTGAATGTATTGCCTAATGCAATGGTCTACAGTATCATTAAGTGTGTGTACTGTACGCATATTTTCTGTAATACATTAATAGTGTTTTTCCATTTTAAAGAACAATGCTGCAGATAACACATGTTTTTATTGTGTTTACTCTGTGACACAGTTCACACTTGGACTTGTGATTCTGTGTGTCAGAATTTCAGGGATGACATGCAGAGTTAAATGTCATTAAGCAAAATAAGAGAGGAATTATTTTACCTTTGAAAGTTTTTATTTAACACAAAGCAGAACCAATGTGTCATTTTAACTGCAGTAAACATGTTTAAATTAAAGTTATCTGTCTGAAAAAAAGGAGCATTATGCCAGGTTTCCACCAAACGCTTTTCGCGCCTCCGAAGCAGCCACTTTACATTGAAAGTCTATGTGGCCGGGCATGTTGGATGCGGCGCATCTACAGCAGTTCAAGCAGCGCGGCAGTGAGTGGCAGCTTTTTTCCGCTCCCACGTCACCTCCGAGCAGCGACTGTCGAAGCTCGATTTGTCCTGCTTCTGCTGCTCGCAGCTTAGCAGCAACCAATCGGGATAGACTCTGCCATGTGATCACGCAACAACGACAGGACTTTTTTTTGGACTTTTCAAACTTACCCATCGAGCCTCCATGAAGAAAACAGCCTCCGGTAAGAAACTTGGCATTTTTACAGTTGCCGCTGTCCGCTCGAGCGTACGGTCACCCCAAACATAAAAAAATGTTTTAATCTCAACAAAGACTTTAGGAGCTGCAGTTTGGCTCATAAAAAATCCACTCAAGTAGTAACGAGGCTCATGTACAGCTGATTTTTTATCTGCCCGGTGTAGAAGAAACAAACGGAAAAGGAGCCAGCCGCTGCTCCCACTGCGTGTCTGCAGACATGTTCGATGAGAACAGACATCTGTTGACAAGCAGCCAACACAGTGCGGTAGGAGATTTTTTGCAGCGCGAAAAGCGTCTGGTGGAAACCCGGCATTAGACCTGACAAAGGAACAGACACTGATCATTTCACCTCCAGTTTGTCATCAACTCTAGTTAAAATATTGTCCAGTCAACCATGGATCAAAAGTGAACAATATTTTAAATTCCTGACACCATTTTCAAAACTTGGATCTGAGTGTCGAGACATTTCTTGTCTCCTAACATCCCATGAACTGATACATTTTAATATTGATACAAGAATTTATTGTTCAAGTTCAGAAGAAGTTGGTTTTCACAGTTTTTTGAGTCCAGTCTGGTTTTTTAGGGAGATGTCCTGCTGTACTGAACAGTCTTTCAATAATCTTTCAATAATCTTTCAATAAGGCCATGGGTGGTGTGTATCTTCTGGCTGAATCTTTGTGGTGGAATCCATTTTGAGTGTGTTAGTGGTGCTGTGGGTGCTCCCAGTTCAGTGACGTTTATACTAGAATATACGTCATTAGTCCAGTTCTTCTTGAAGGCAGGTCTAATGTTACCTGTCCACTTGCAGTGATTCAAATTGATTCAAATTGTTTCAAATTCAAATTCAACTCAAATTGTGTGTGTTTGTGTGTGTGACTGTTTTGTGGTTTCTAAGGACAGTGTTTTGTCAGGACAGTAATGAGCTGTTATCTGATTGTCTGATTATAGCGTATTGCTGTCCTAACAAACCACTGTCCATTAAAACCACAAAACAGTCACACACACAAACACACACAATTTTAGTAGAACATGTTATATTTACATGTAAATGTCTATCTGATATGCATATATACATTTATATGCATATATGTATATACACTGTACAGTACATGAATATGCATTTATGATATGCTTATATACATGTATATATGTATATTTGTGTGTATGTATATGACATAGATATCAATTATATAAATAATGCAGGGATTGTTAAGTATGACTTCAATATTATTAGTCACAGTTTTTTAATTTATAGTTTTCTTTCATTCAGCTAATTTTAATTTCATCTTAGTCCACCTATCATGAGAGGAGTTTTGTAAATACTCTGTCCATTTATCTTTCCTTTATGTGAGATGGATACTTGGGCCAAAAACAAACAATCATGTAATGTTTATTGGTTTACATGTGACAGCAGCTATCATCAAAATGTAGAATTTCCTCTAAATATAAGTATAAATGATCTCTTACAGATGTCATGTGAACACGTCCAGAGTCAGGAGATCGCAGGTAGCCAGAAGCACGATCAACTTCCTTTAAACACGAATACCAAGGTACATTTTAGTTCTTGTGTTCCTAAACAGAATTACTTGCTACGTGTGGTTTCATCAACCTTAATGTTCAATTAGGTGTGTATAGGAGTGTACTATGGTTTTTATGGACAGTTGTTTGTTTGGACAGTCAGACGCTATAAACAATCAGACAATCAATCAGATAACAGCTCATTACTGTCCTGACAAAACACTGTCCTTAAAAACCACAAAACAGTCACACACAAACACACACAACTTCAGTTGAACATGTTATATTTACATGTATATGTCTATCTGTACATTATATGTATATGCATATATATACATGTATATGTTTATGCATATATACATCTATATGTTTATGCATATGTACATATATGCATATTTTGTATATATACATATATGCATTTACATGTTTAAATGCATTTGCATATACAGTACATGTATATATGCACTTACATATACATGTATATATGCACTTACATATACATGTATATATGCACTTATATATACATGTAATAGGTATGTAAATATAACATGTTCAACTCAAATTGTGTGTGTTTGTGTGTGTGACTGTTTTGTGGTTTCTAAGGACAGTGTTTTGTCAGGACAGTAATGAGCTGTTATCTGATTGTCTGATTACTGTATAGCGTATTGCTGTCCTGACAAAACACTGTCCTTAAAAACCACAAAACGGTCACACACACAAACACACACAACTTCAGTTGAACATGTTATATTTACATGTATATGTCTATCTGAACATTATATGTATATGCATATATATACATGTATATGTTTATGCATATATACATCTATATGTTTATGCATATGTACATATATGCATATTCTTGTATATATACATATATGCATTTACATGTTTAAATGCATTTGCATATACAGTACATGTATATATGCACTTACATATACATGTATATATGCACTTACATATACATGTATATATGCACTTATATATACATGTAATAGGCATGTAAATATAACATGTTCAACTCAAATTGTGTGTGTTTGTGTGTGTGACTGTTTTGTGGTTTCTAAGGACAGTGTTTTGTCAGGACAGTAATGAGCTGTTATCTGATTGTCTGATTATAGCGTATTGCTGTCCTAACAAACCACTGTCCATTAAAACCACAAAACAGTCACACACACAAACACACACAATTTTAGTAGAACATGTTATATTTACATGTATATGTCTATCTGTACAGTATATGCATATATATACATGTATATGCATATATGTATATACACTGTACAGTACATGAATATGCATTTATGATATGCTTATATACATGTATATATGTATATTTGTGTGTATGTATATGACATAGATATCAATTATATAAATAATGCAGGGATTGTTAAGTATGACTTCAATATTATTAGTCACAGTTTTTAAATTTATAGTTTTCTTTCATTCAGCTAATTTTAATTTCATCTTAGTCCACCTATCATGAGAGGAGTTTTGTAAATACTCTGTCCATCCATCTTTCCTTTATGTGAGATGGATACTTTGGCCAAAAACAAACAATCATGTAATGTTTATTGGTTTACATGTGACAGCAGCTATCATCAAAATGTAGAATTTCCTCTAAATATAAGTATAAATGATCTCTTACAGATGTCATGTGAACACGTCCAGAGTCAGGAGATCGCAGGTAGCCAGAAGCACGATCAACTTCCTTTAAACACGAATACCAAGGTACATTTTAGTTCTTGTGTTCCTAAACAGAATTACTTGCTACGTGTGGTTTCATCAACCTTAATGTTCAATTATGTGTGTATAGGAGTGTACTATGGTTTTTATGGACAGTTGTTTGTTTGGACAGTCAGACGCTATAAACAATCAGACAATCAATCAGATAACAGCTCATTACTGTCCTGACAAAACACTGTCCTTAAAAACCACAAAACAGTCACACACACAAACACACACAACTTCAGTTGAACATGTTATATTTACATGTATATGTCTATCTGTACATTATATGTATATGCATATATATACATGTATATGTTTATGCATATATACATCTATATGTTTATGCATATGTACATATATGCATATTCTTGTATATATACATATATGCATTTACATGTTTAAATGCATTTGCATATACAGTACATGTATATATGCACTTACATATACATGTATATATGCACTTACACATACATGTAAATAGGCACTTACATATACGTGTAATAGGCATGTAAATATAACATGTTCAACTCAAATTGTGTGTGTTTGTGTGTGTGACTGTTTTGTGGTTTCTAAGGACAGTGTTTTGTCAGGACAGTAATGAGCTGTTATCTGATTGTCTGATTATAGCGTATTGCTGTCCTAACAAACCACTGTCCATTAAAACCACAAAACAGTCACACACACAAACACACACAATTTTAGTAGAACATGTTATATTTACATGTATATGTCTATCTGATATGCATATATACATTTATATGCATATATGTATATACACTGTACAGTACATGAATATGCATTTATGATATGCTTATATACATGTATATATGTATATTTGTGTGTATGTATATGACATAGATATCAATTATATAAATAATGCAGGGATTGTTAAGTATGACTTCAATATTATTAGTCACAGTTTTTTAATTTATAGTTTTCTTTCATTCAGCTAATTTTAATTTCATCTTAGTCCACCTATCATGAGAGGAGTTTTGTAAATACTCTGTCCATTTATCTTTCCTTTATGTGAGATGGATACTTGGGCCAAAAACAAACAATCATGTAATGTTTATTGGTTTACATGTGACAGCAGCTATCATCAAAATGTAGAATTTCCTCTAAATATAAGTATAAATGATCTCTTACAGATGTCATGTGAACACGTCCAGAGTCAGGAGATCGCAGGTAGCCAGAAGCACGATCAACTTCCTTTAAACACGAATACCAAGGTACATTTTAGTTCTTGTGTTCCTAAACAGAATTACTTGCTACGTGTGGTTTCATCAACCTTAATGTTCAATTAGGTGTGTATAGGAGTGTACTATGGTTTTTATGGACAGTTGTTTGTTTGGACAGTCAGACGCTATAAACAATCAGACAATCAATCAGATAACAGCTCATTACTGTCCTGACAAAACACTGTCCTTAAAAACCACAAAACAGTCACACACACAAACACACACAACTTCAGTTGAACATGTTATATTTACATGTATATGTCTATCTGTACATTATATGTATATGCATATATATACATGTATATGTTTATGCATATATACATCTATATGTTTATGCATATGTACATATATGCATATTCTTGTATATATACATATATGCATTTACATGTTTAAATGCATTTGCATATACAGTACATGTATATATGCACTTACATATACATGTATATATGCACTTACACATACATGTAAATAGGCACTTACATATACGTGTAATAGGCATGTAAATATAACATGTTCAACTCAAATTGTGTGTGTTTGTGTGTGTGACTGTTTTGTGGTTTCTAAGGACAGTGTTTTGTCAGGACAGTAATGAGCTGTTATCTGATTGTCTGATTATAGCGTATTGCTGTCCTAACAAACCACTGTCCATTAAAACCACAAAACAGTCACACACACAAACACACACAATTTTAGTAGAACATGTTATATTTACATGTATATGTCTATCTGATATGCATATATACATTTATATGCATATATGTATATACACTGTACAGTACATGAATATGCATTTATGATATGCTTATATACATGTATATATGTATATTTGTGTGTATGTATATGACATAGATATCAATTATATAAATAATGCAGGGATTGTTAAGTATGACTTCAATATTATTAGTCACAGTTTTTTAATTTATAGTTTTCTTTCATTCAGCTAATTTTAATTTCATCTTAGTCCACCTATCATGAGAGGAGTTTTGTAAATACTCTGTCCATTTATCTTTCCTTTATGTGAGATGGATACTTGGGCCAAAAACAAACAATCATGTAATGTTTATTGGTTTACATGTGACAGCAGCTATCATCAAAATGTAGAATTTCCTCTAAATATAAGTATAAATGATCTCTTACAGATGTCATGTGAACACGTCCAGAGTCAGGAGATCGCAGGTAGCCAGAAGCACGATCAACTTCCTTTAAACACGAATACCAAGGTACATTTTAGTTCTTGTGTTCCTAAACAGAATTACTTGCTACGTGTGGTTTCATCAACCTTAATGTTCAATTAGGTGTGTATAGGAGTGTACTATGGTTTTTATGGACAGTTGTTTGTTTGGACAGTCAGACGCTATAAACAATCAGACAATCAATCAGATAACAGCTCATTACTGTCCTGACAAAACACTGTCCTTAAAAACCACAAAACAGTCACACACACAAACACACACAACTTCAGTTGAACATGTTATATTTACATGTATATGTCTATCTGTACATTATATGTATATGCATATATATACATGTATATGTTTATGCATATATACATCTATATGTTTATGCATATGTACATATATGCATATTCTTGTATATATACATATATGCATTTACATGTTTAAATGCATTTGCATATACAGTACATGTATATATGCACTTACATATACATGTATATATGCACTTACACATACATGTAAATAGGCACTTACATATACGTGTAATAGGCATGTAAATATAACATGTTCAACTCAAATTGTGTGTGTTTGTGTGTGTGACTGTTTTGTGGTTTCTAAGGACAGTGTTTTGTCAGGACAGTAATGAGCTGTTATCTGATTGTCTGATTACTGTATAGCGTATTGCTGTCCTGACAAAACACTGTCCTTAAAAACCACAAAACAGTCACACACACAAACACACACAACTTCAGTTGAACATGTTATATTTACATGTATATGTCTATCTGTACATTATATGTATATGCATATATATACATGTATATGTTTATGCATATATACATCTATATGTTTATGCATATGTACATATATGCATATTCTTGTATATATACATATATGCATTTACATGTTTAAATGCATTTGCATATACAGTACATGTATATATGCACTTAAATATACATGTATATATGCACTTACACATACATGTAAATAGGCACTTACATATACGTGTAATAGGCATGTAAATATAACATGTTCAACTCAAATTGTGTGTGTTTGTGTGTGTGACTGTTTTGTGGTTTCTAAGGACAGTGTTTTGTCAGGACAGTAATGAGCTGTTATCTGATTGTCTGATTACTGTATAGCGTATTGCTGTCCTGACAAAACACTGTCCTTAAAAACCACAAAACAGTCACACACACAAACACACACAACTTCAGTTGAACATGTTATATTTACATGTATATGTCTATCTGTACATTATATGTATATGCATATATATACATCTATATGTTTATGCATATGTACATATATGCATATTCTTGTATATATACATATATGCATTTACATGTTTAAATGCATTTGCATATACAGTACATGTATATATGCACTTACATATACATGTATATATGCACTTACATATACATGTATATATGCACTTATATATACATGTAATAGGCATGTAAATATAACATGTTCAACTCAAATTGTGTGTGTTTGTGTGTGTGACTGTTTTGTGGTTTCTAAGAACAGTGTTTTGTCAGGACAGTAATGAGCTGTTATCTGATTGTCTGATTACTGTATAGCGTATTGCTGTCCTGACAAAACACTGTCCTTAAAAACCACAAAACAGTCACACACACAAACACACACAACTTCAGTTGAACATGTTATATTTACATGTATATGTCTATCTGTACATTATATGTATATGCATATATATACATGTATATGTTTATGCATATATACATCTATATGTTTATGCATATGTACATATATGCATATTCTTGTATATATACATATATGCATTTACATGTTTAAATGCATTTGCATATACAGTACATGTATATATGCACTTACATATACATGTATATATGCACTTACACATACATGTAAATAGGCACTTACATATACGTGTAATAGGCATGTAAATATAACATGTTCAACTCAAATTGTGTGTGTTTGTGTGTGTGACTGTTTTGTGGTTTCTAAGGACAGTGTTTTGTCAGGACAGTAATGAGCTGTTATCTGATTGTCTGATTACTGTATAGCGTATTGCTGTCCTGACAAAACACTGTCCTTAAAAACCACAAAACGGTCACACACACAAACACACACAACTTCAGTTGAACATGTTATATTTACATGTATATGTCTATCTGTACATTATATGTATATGCATATATATACATATATATGTTTGTGCATATATACATCTATATGTTTATGCATATGTACATATATGCATATTCTTGTATATATACATATATGCATTTACATGTTTAGATGCATTTGCATATACAGTACATGTATATATTCACTTACATATACATGTATATATGCACTTACATATACATGTATATATGCACTTATATATACATGTAATAGGCATGTAAATATAACATGTTCAACTCAAATTGTGTGTGTTTGTGTGTGTGACTGTTTTGTGGTTTCTAAGGACAGTGTTTTGTCAGGACAGTAATGAGCTGTTATCTGATTGTCTGATTATAGCGTATTGCTGTCCTAACAAACCACTGTCCATTAAAACCACAAAACAGTCACACACACAAACACACACAATTTTAGTAGAACATGTTATATTTACATGTATATGTCTATCTGATATGCATATATACATTTATATGCATATATGTATATACACTGTACAGTACATGAATATGCATTTATGATATGCTTATATACATGTATATATGTATATTTGTGTGTATGTATATGACATAGATATCAATTATATAAATAATGCAGGGATTGTTAAGTATGACTTCAATATTATTAGTCACAGTTTTTAAATTTATAGTTTTCTTTCATTCAGCTAATTTTAATTTCATCTTAGTCCACCTATCATGAGAGGAGTTTTGTAAATACTCTGTCCATCCATCTTTCCTTTATGTGAGATGGATACTTTGGCCAAAAACAAACAATCATGTAATGTTTATTGGTTTACATGTGACAGCAGCTATCATCAAAATGTAGAATTTCCTCTAAATATAAGTATAAATGATCTCTTACAGATGTCATGTGAACACGTCCAGAGTCAGGAGATCGCAGGTAGCCAGAAGCACGATCAACTTCCTTTAAACACGAATACCAAGGTACATTTTAGTTCTTGTGTTCCTAAACAGAATTACTTGCTACGTGTGGTTTCATCAACCTTAATGTTCAATTAGGTGTGTATAGGAGTGTACTATGGTTTTTATGGACAGTTGTTTGTTTGGACAGTCAGACGCTATAAACAATCAGACAATCAGTCAGATAACAGCTCATTACTGTCCTGACAAAACACTGTCCTTAAAAACCACAAAACAGTCACACACACAAACACACACAACTTCAGTTGAACATGTTATATTTACATGCATTACTGGGCGACCGTGGTGTAGTGGTAATGGCAGTCGACCCCTGATCGGAAGGTTGGAGGTTCGAATCCCGCATCCGCCCACCATGTGTTGTGTGTCCCTGGGCAAGACACTTAACCCCGAGTTGCTCCCGGTAGGTCTGGATGGCGCCTTGCAAGGCAGGCTACCACTACCGGTGTATGAATGTCTGAATGAATGGGTGGATGGCTGGTATTGTAAAGCGCTTTGGGGCTCCTCACAGGGGGCTGGAAAGCGCTATATAAATAAGCTCCATTTACCATTTACCATTTACATGTATATGTCTATCTGTACATTATATGTATATGCATATATATACATGTATATGTTTATGCATATATACATCTATATGTTTATGCATATGTACATATATGCATATTCTTGTATATATACATATATGCATTTACATGTTTAAATGCATTTGCATATACAGTACATGTATATATGCACTTACATATACATGTATATATGCACTTACACATACATGTAAATAGGCACTTACATATACGTGTAATAGGCATGTAAATATAACATGTTCAACTCAAATTGTGTGTGTTTGTGTGTGTGACTGTTTTGTGGTTTCTAAGGACAGTGTTTTGTCAGGACAGTAATGAGCTGTTATCTGATTGTCTGATTACTGTATAGCGTATTGCTGTCCTGACAAAACAATGTCCTTAAAAACCACAAAACAGTCACACACACAAACACACACAACTTCAGTTGAACATGTTATATTTACATGTATATGTCTATCTGTACATTATATGTATATGCATATATATACATGTATATGTTTATGCATATATACATCTATATGTTTATGCATATGTACATATATGCATATTCTTGTATATATACATATATGCATTTACATGTTTAAATGCATTTGCAAATACAGTACATGTATATATGCACTTAAATATACATGTATATATGCACTTACACATACATGTAAATAGGCACTTACATATACGTGTAATAGGCATGTAAATATAACATGTTCAACTCAAATTGTGTGTGTTTGTGTGTGTGACTGTTTTGTGGTTTCTAAGGACAGTGTTTTGTCAGGACAGTAATGAGCTGTTATCTGATTGTCTGATTACTGTATAGCGTATTGCTGTCCTGACAAAACACTGTCCTTAAAAACCACAAAACAGTCACACACACAAACACACACAACTTCAGTTGAACATGTTATATTTACATGTATATGTCTATCTGTACATTATATGTATATGCATATATATACATCTATATGTTTATGCATATGTACATATATGCATATTCTTGTATATATACATATATGCATTTACATGTTTAAATGCATTTGCATATACAGTACATGTATATATGCACTTACATATACATGTATATATGCACTTACATATACATGTATATATGCACTTATATATACATGTAATAGGCATGTAAATATAACATGTTCAACTCAAATTGTGTGTGTTTGTGTGTGTGACTGTTTTGTGGTTTCTAAGAACAGTGTTTTGTCAGGACAGTAATGAGCTGTTATCTGATTGTCTGATTACTGTATAGCGTATTGCTGTCCTGACAAAACACTGTCCTTAAAAACCACAAAACTGTCACACACACAAACACACACAACTTCAGTTGAACATGTTATATTTACATGTATATGTCTATCTGTACATTATATGTATATGCATATATATACATGTATATGTTTATGCATATATACATCTATATGTTTATGCATATGTACATATATGCATATTCTTGTATATATACATATATGCATTTACATGTTTAGATGCATTTGCATATACAGTACATGTATATATGCACTTACATATACATGTATATATGCACTTACATATACATGTATATATGCACTTATATATACATGTAATAGGCATGTAAATATAACATGTTCAACTCAAATTGTGTTGTTTGTGTGTGTGACTGTTTTGTGGTTTCTAAGGACAGTGTTTTGTCAGGACAGTAATGAGCTGTTATCTGATTGTCTGATTACTGTATAGCGTATTGCTGTCCTGCAGTGGTGGGCCTCCAACCGCTAGGTAGCGCTGTTGCGCTAATCCGCTTGTAGCGTTGCTAAATAATCTGTTAGCTTTACAGCGGATTGACTAAGTTTTATAATTCATAAGCAGATTTATTCTATTTTTATTTAAAATGCAGTACCGCTAATAACTAATTATCTATCAGTAAAAACGAAATAACGTATTTACGAGCAGCACCGGATGTGGTCCGTCACAAAAAAGCGTCCCCCTCAGTCACTTGGTGTGTGCTCTCTCTATAGCAGTTAGCAGCCAGTGTGTTACTCTGCAGCCTTATTGCTTGTTTTAGAAGAGTCAGACGAAGACTTTTTAACATGGATGGTGAACTTATGGATGTTTCTCAGGGCCTACGCGACGCGTCTGGATTTAAAAATTGAATTTCGCCACATTAGCACTCTTCAAAATGGCGTCCGTGACAGCCAAAGAAGCCAGGATTTTACAACAAAACACGGTAAAACAATTATTTCTTTGCTGAGAAAAATATATTTCATAGCTGACGTTATAGCACAAGTTTTTCTGAGCTTGAGAGTTTCACGAAATGGTCAAATCTGCTGGATTTAAAAAAGTAGTTCACCATTAGGACTCTTCAAGATGGCGTCCGCAGGGCAGCAAACACATACTCAGGGAATCACAAGGAACTCAGGAGACAGAGGCAACAGGAGACAATGCCAGGACAATGATAAACACAGAGATACAGACTTATTTTTTATTTGATTTGATGTTCATTCATTCATTTTAAAAGAACAATACAAAACAGTTTCATCAGATACAAGGATGAATAGACTTTTAGCTGAATGGATGGATGGATAGACAGTTAGCTGGATGGATGATCTTTAACAAGTTCTAAAATCATTAAAATTTAACCTCAGCTTGTGCCTCTGACCCAACAGAACCTCAGCAGCAGCAGAATCCTCTGTGGTTCTCTGACTTCATCAGTCTGCAGGACTTCATCAGTCTCTCTCCTGGTTCTGGAGGAGTTCTGACCCACTCTAAATTTCCATTGTTGCTTCAGTTCTTTGAGGTTTCTGCTCTCTGAAGGGTTCAGGTTCTGGACTCTGACTGGGCCGTTGATTTGATTTGATTTGATGTTTATTCATTCATTTTAAAAGAACAATACAAAACACAGTTTCATCAGATAGAAGAATACAAGTAGGATAAAATGAAAGGAGCAGAAAGAATATGAAATCTTATTATATCTGCCCCTTATTTATTTCACAGTTTGTTCAACCAATGATAACCTTCAAACTACATCACAAAATGAATAAATCTACTAATTTATCTAACTGTAATACTGTACACAAACACACTAAGCTACATCATATACTGTATAGTTTTTGAGCAAGTCCTTTTCGACCTTTTTCTTAAATGTATACAACTCAAACAACGTACTGTATAACAGTTCATGCACCGCTAGTTGGCAGTGTAGTGCAAATATTGCATAACTTGCTGCTACCAATTGTTGAATTTAATTAGCGGATTAGAATTAGCTTCCCCTAATTTTCATAAGACATTAGTGCTTTTGAAATTGCGGACCTAAATAAATTAATTAGTGCTTTAGAAATAGCGGAACTAATTTTTGGATTAGCGTTGCCCACCACTGCTGTCCTGACAAAACACTGTCCTTAAAAACCACAAAACGGTCACACACACAAACACACACAACTTCAGTTGAACATGTTATATTTACATGTATATGTCTATCTGTACATTATATGTATATGCATATATATACATATATATGTTTGTGCATATATACATCTATATGTTTATGCATATGTACATATATGCATATTCTTGTATATATACATATATGCATTTACATGTTTAAATGCATTTGCAAATACAGTACATGTATATATGCACTTAAATATACATGTATATATGCACTTACACATACATGTAAATAGGCACTTACATATACGTGTAATAGGCATGTAAATATAACATGTTCAACTCAAATTGTGTGTATTTGTGTGTGTGACTGTTTTGTGGTTTCTAAGGACAGTGTTTTGTCAGGACAGTAATGAGCTGTTATCTGATTGTCTGATTATAGCGTATTGCTGTCCTGACAAAACACTGTCCATTAAAACCACAAAACAGTCACACACACAAACACACACAATTTCAGTAGAACATGTTATATTTACATGTATATGTCTATCTGTACATGTATATATGCACTTACATATACATGTATATATGCACTTACATATACATGTATATATGCACTTATATATACATGTAATAGGCATGTAAATATAACATGTTCAACTCAAATTGTGTGTGTTTGTGTGTGTGACTGTTTTGTGGTTTCTAAGGACAGTGTTTTGTCAGGACAGTAATGAGCTGTTATCTGATTGTCTGATTACTGTATAGCGTATTGCTGTCCTGACAAAACACTGTCCTTAAAAACCACAAAACAGTCACACACACAAACACACACAACTTCAGTTGAACATGTTATATTTACATGTATATGTCTATCTGTACATTATATGTATATGCATATATATACATGTATATGTTTATGCATATATACATCTATATGTTTATGCATATGTACATATATGCATATTCTTGTATATATACATATATGCATTTACATGTTTAAATGCATTTGCATATACAGTACATGTATATATGCACTTACATATACATGTATATATGCACTTACATATACATGTATATATGCACTTATATATACATGTAATAGGCATGTAAATATAACATGTTCAACTCAAATTGTGTGTGTTTGTGTGTGTGACTGTTTTGTGGTTTCTAAGGACAGTGTTTTGTCAGGACAGTAATGAGCTGTTATCTGATTGTCTGATTATAGCGTATTGCTGTCCTAACAAACCACTGTCCATTAAAACCACAAAACAGTCACACACACAAACACACACAATTTTAGTAGAACATGTTATATTTACATGTATATGTCTATCTGATATGCATATATACATTTATATGCATATATGTATATACACTGTACAGTACATGAATATGCATTTATGATATGCTTATATACATGTATATATGTATATTTGTGTGTATGTATATGACATAGATATCAATTATATAAATAATGCAGGGATTGTTAAGTATGACTTCAATATTATTAGTCACAGTTTTTTAATTTATAGTTTTCTTTCATTCAGCTAATTTTAATTTCATCTTAGTCCACCTATCATGAGAGGAGTTTTGTAAATACTCTGTCCATTTATCTTTCCTTTATGTGAGATGGATACTTGGGCCAAAAACAAACAATCATGTAATGTTTATTGGTTTACATGTGACAGCAGCTATCATCAAAATGTAGAATTTCCTCTAAATATAAGTATAAATGATCTCTTACAGATGTCATGTGAACACGTCCAGAGTCAGGAGATCGCAGGTAGCCAGAAGCACGATCAACTTCCTTTAAACACGAATACCAAGGTACATTTTAGTTCTTGTGTTCCTAAACAGAATTACTTGCTACGTGTGGTTTCATCAACCTTAATGTTCAATTATGTGTGTATAGGAGTGTACTATGGTTTTTATGGACAGTTGTTTGTTTGGACAGTCAGACGCTATAAACAATCAGACAATCAATCAGATAACAGCTCATTACTGTCCTGACAAAACACTGTCCTTAAAAACCACAAAATAGTCACACACACAAACACACACAACTTCAGTTGAACATGTTATATTTACATGTATATGTCTATCTGTACATTATATGTATATGCATATATATACATCTATATGTTTATGCATATGTACATATATGCATATTCTTGTATATATACATATATGCATTTACATGTTTAAATGCATTTGCATATACAGTACATGTATATATGCACTTACATATACATGTATATATGCACTTACATATACATGTATATATGCACTTATATATACATGTAATAGGCATGTAAATATAACATGTTCAACTCAAATTGTGTGTGTTTGTGTGTGTGACTGTTTTGTGGTTTCTAAGAACAGTGTTTTGTCAGGACAGTAATGAGCTGTTATCTGATTGTCTGATTACTGTATAGCGTATTGCTGTCCTGACAAAACACTGTCCTTAAAAACCACAAAACAGTCACACACACAAACACACACAACTTCAGTTGAACATGTTATATTGACATTATATTATAATGACTCATTTGGTGTCTTCTACACAGGTTTCTGCTCACCCTGACCATTTGGTGTCTTCTCCACAGGTTTCTGCTCCTCCTGACCAAACTGTAGGAGAAGAACCGATGGGATCACTACCCTCATCTCTTGAACCACAGGTGAACAGCTTTCTTACTTGAAAATCTTTCTAATTTGTCTGACAGGTATTTTAGTGGACATGGGTTTTTGGGAGAGTAGACACAGTCCCCGCAATGCTTGTTCCTGTCAGGGGACTGCATTCTGAGGACTGTGTGTAGATGACTGTAGAGTAATATTGTTGGCAATCAGTAAGAACTTTTTAAAATAGTATTGCCAAACTTGTCTAGCTTTACCATAGCTTTTTACACAGTGTTACTGTATAGTGTTCTAACTTGAAGTTAATATTAAATAATTCTTAATAACTCATTTGGTGTCTTCTCCACAGGTTTCTGCTCATCTTGACCAAACTGTAGGAGAAGAACTGATGGGATCACTACCCTCATCTCTTGAACCACAGGTGAACAGCTTTCTGACTTTGAAATCTTTCTAATTTGTCTGACAGGTATTTTAGTGGACATGGGTTTTTGGGAGAGTAGACACAGTCCCCGCAATGCTTGTTCCTGTCAGGGGACTGCATTCTGAGGACTGTGTGTAGATGACTGTAGAGTAATATTGTTGGCAATCAGCAGGATCTTGCTTAAAATAATATTGCCAAACGGCTTGTTTAGCTTTACCGTAGCTCTTTACACAGTGTTACTGTGTAGTGTTCTAACTTGGTGTTAATATTAAATGAATCTTAATGACTCATTTGGTGTCTTCTCCACAGGTTTCTGCTCATCCTGACCAAACTGTAGGAGAAGAACCGATGGGATCACTATCCTCATCTCTTGAACCACAGGTGAACAGCTTTCTGACTTGAAAATCTATCTAATTTGTCTGACAGGTATTTTAGTGGACATGGGTTTTTGGGAGAGTAGACACAGTCCCCGCAATGCTTGTTCCTGTCAGGGGACTGCATTCTGAGGACTGTGTGTAGATGACTGTAGAGTAATATTGTTGGCAATCAGTAAGAACTTTTTAAAATAGTATTGCCAAACTTGTCTAGCTTTACCATAGCTTTTTACACAGTGTTACTGTATAGTGTTCTAACTTGAAGTTAATATTAAATAATTCTTAATAACTCATTTGGTGTCTTCTCCACAGGTTTCTGCTCATCTTGACCAAACTGTAGGAGAAGAACTGATGGGATCACTACCCTCATCTCTTGAACCACAGGTGAACAGCTTTCTGACTTTGAAATCTTTCTAATTTGTCTGACAGGTATTTTAGTGGACATGGGTTTTTGGGAGAGTAGACACAGTCCCCGCAATGCTTGTTCCTGTCAGGGGACTGCATTCTGAGGACTGTGTGTAGATGACTGTAGAGTAATATTGTTGGCAATCAGCAGGATCTTGCTTAAAATAATATTGCCAAACGGCTTGTTTAGCTTTACCGTAGCTCTTTACACAGTGTTACTGTGTAGTGTTCTAACTTGGTGTTAATATTAAATGAATCTTAATGACTCATTTGGTGTCTTCTCCACAGGTTTCTGCTCATCCTGACCAAACTGTAGGAGAAGAACCGATGGGATCACTATCCTCATCTCTTGAACCACAGGTGAACAGCTTTCTGACTTGAAAATCTATCTAATTTGTCTGACAGGTATTTTAGTGGACATGGGTTTTTGGGAGAGTAGACACAGTCCCCGCAATGCTTGTTCCTGTCAGGGGACTGCATTCTGAGGACTGTGTGTAGATGACTGTAGAGTAATATTGTTGGCAATCAGTAGGACCTTGCTTAAAATAGTATTGCCAAACAACTTGTCTAGCTTTACCATAGCTCTTTACACAGTGTTACTGTATAGTGTTCTAACTTGAAGTTAATATTAAATGAATCTTAATGACTCATTTGGTGTCTTCTCCACAGGTTTCTGCTCACCCTGACCAAACTGTAGGAGAAGAACCGATGGGATCACTATCCTCATCTCTTGAACCACAGGTGAACAGCTTTCTGACATGGAAATCTTTCTAATTTGTCTGACAGGTATT
>JBBPBX010059283.1:0-21822 GCA_038048925.1 Garcialebias charrua
CTCAAAGTGACCGCAGCAGAAGTGAGAGGTAGTCTCAGAAGGATCAACCCTCATAAAGCTACGGGTCCAGACAACATCCCAGGGAAAGTTCTGAAGGAATGTGCGGACCAGCTCTGTGAGGTGCTGGCTGACATCTTCACCACCTCACTTGCACTGGAGTCAGTTCCCACCTGCCTGAAGACTGCCACCATCATCCCAGTCCCAAAAAGCTCCACAGTGACTGGTCTGAATGACTATAGACCGGTGGCCCTCACCCCGATAGTCGCTAAATGTTTTGAGAAACTGGTCATGTCCCACATCAAGACAGCCGTCAACATCAACGAGGACCCTCATCAATATGCATACCGTGAGAACCGATCAACAGAGGACGCCATCTCCTCTGTGGTCCACACTGCTCTCACCCACCTGGATCAGAAGGACTCATACGTGCGTCTGCTCTTTGTGGACTTCACATCTGCCTTCAACACCATGATCCCCCAAACTCTGATAGACAAACTATCCACACTTGGACTAAGCCCCTCTATTTGTAACTGGGTCTTAGACTTTTTAACAGACAGACCACAGTCCGTGAAGATCCACAACTTCTCCTCCTCCACCATCACCCTCAGCACTGGCTCTCCTCAAGGATGTGTGCTGAGCCCTCTTCTGTTCACTCTGCTCACATATGATTGTACAGCCACACATCCAGGCTGTCATATTGTTAAGTTTGCAGATGATACAGCTGTGGTGGGATGCATCACAGATAATGATGAATCCAGCTACAGACAGGAGGTGGAACATCTGGAGAGCTGGTGCAAAGAGAACAACCTTCACATGAATGTGAAGAAGACGAAGGAGATGATTGTGGACTTCAGAAGGAACAAACACACCCACACCCCACTGTATATAGGTGGATCTGCGGTGGAGGTGGTCTCCAGCTACAAGTACCTGGGTGTACACTTGAACGATAACCTCAGCTGGAGCAATAACACCACCAGCCTGATCAAGAAAGGTCATCAGAGACTCTACTTCCTCAGACGGCTGAGACGAGCCGGTCTGAGAAGCTCAGTCCTCACCTCGTTCTACAGGTGTGCAGTGGAGAGCGTCCTGTGCTCCAGCATCAACGTGTGGCATGGAGGCTGCACAGTTGCAGAGAGGAAAGCTCTACAAAGAGTGGTGAAGGCTGCACAGAAGTCTGTGGGAGTCAGTCTCCCCACCATCACAGACATTTACACCTCCAGATGCAGAAAAAGAGCCACCTGCATCATGAAAGACCTCACTCACCCAGCACACTCACTCTTTGCACCACTCCCCTCGGGACGGAGGTTGAGGAGCATCAAATGTAGAACCACTAGACTGAGGAACAGCTTCTACCCTGAGGCTGTCAGACTCATGAATAAATAAATAATAAGAATAAACACTGCAAAATGTCACATCATGCTGATACTGATCTGTTTCTTGTTGCTGCGTTCATCTGTGACCATCTGCTCATGTTCGTGCTGCTGTTTATAATGATGTTTTTCTACTACATTAGGGCTTAGTGTATTACTAGCTGATGTCTCTCTTAGTTAATCCTAGATGTTATTATTGTTTTTCTCTTGCATTTGTTGTTGGATGTAACTGGGACCCTGTGTACATAATCTCGTTTTCAACACATGTACTACATGCGGTGCAAATGACAATAAATTCTCTCTGACTCTGACATTTGTGCTGCAGCCTCGGTAGCCTTACGGGGAAGAGAACACTGTTTATCCGCCCTTGCATACTATGTGAATTCGGTGTTGCTCTATGGTGGAGCAAAAAAGGCAGCTTTCCAGCGACTGGCCAAGTTGGGCATCTGCACAACACACTCCAATGCAGTTGGAAAACAAAAAGAAATGGCCCAGTACTGCATGCGCCCGGTGATGTGTTTAAAAAAGGACTTGGAGTCATTCCACAAAAAGCAAAGCAAAGACCAGTTGTCATCAGGTTAGTTTGTGTAACCCATTTCTTATGTTAAATTTATGTAAAACTTTGTGTTAGACTTTTAATTTTTTTATCCAAATGTAATTTTAACTAGAGTCATTTTGTTTTCCCTGAAGACATGGCACAAAGCTCCACCACAGAGACAACTGGGAAGTCTGCAAAGGAGTTTGATGCACCGGACGTCTTCTCATTTAGTACTCTGACTGACGAAGAGATGGCTGATTTGGGTGTAGCTCCATTGGCTGCCCCAGTACATCCAGCATCTAGTGCACCTCCTACATATTCAATCATATTTGACAATCTGGACTTTTACATTCAGACTCATCATCAGTCTATCACTCAAACCAACAAGTCTATACACTGGGTACACCACATGTGTGTCATCAACAGAGTGAACTCACTGCACATGGACAATGTGAAACCGGCAAATTCTTTGGTCAACTACGATCTTGGGCAGTCTCTTCCAGGACCAGATGTTCAAGCTAATATGCGCCGGGAATTTGTTGTGTTGGGAAGCCGTATCCTGACAACTTATCTTGATGCATTCAAGCAACTCTCAAATGTAGTTGTGCACCACATCCCTCACCAGTTCTCTGAAGAAATGGCCTGTCCTTCAACACATGTATGTTACAACTCATTATCATATCAAAATAATCAAATCATGGACTATATTGAAAATATGAAAGTTAAATGAAATGCATGCTGGATTGAGTCAAGTAATTATTATGCACACTAACATTTATTTTTATTTTTCAATTCATATTTATAGTACCCACTAGGACTTTTATTCAAGGATGAGACTCGCACCGCTGACTTAGTGGATGTTCTCCAGCATCTTCAGAGGGAGTAAGTAACAAGCAAGATTATTAATTGTTTATTCATTTTTACAAACATAGGTTTCATTTATATTAACAATTATTTCACTAACTACATTTCAATGTATTTTATATCAAAGCTTTTCCTCCCCGATTACTCTAAACACATGTAAGAGACACATTACAGTGTTTCAATTGATAATCAAATACAATTACTTCTTCAGATATGTTCCAAAGTGCCCCGATGGAATTCAGAAGATTTTGGTTGGGGGTGACAGACTGACTGAAGGCAATTGCCGGAATGTCCAGTTGGCCTTTTCTGAAGGAGAGACAGAGGATGAACGTCTAGAGGGCCTTGTTTTCAAGTTTGAAGACTGGCACGCCATCCGTAATCTCTTTGAGGTTTGTGAGCATTTCGTTCAATACAAGCTCACTCATGCCCTATATTCATGTTTATGAAACCCACTGTGTTTTAGATAAATGATGGTGTCTGATAATTGTCCTACTGAATGTTTTATATGTGTTGTTATATGCATTACAGATATATCATCAGATCTTTTTTAATGAAACATCTGCAAAAGACCACAGCACAGTCCTTGCCAACATGAATCTGTTGAGGTAAAAGTGAAATACTTAAAAAGACAAAAGTAATTTGTTCACATTCAATCCAGTTTATATTTGTTATGCTAAATTGTCTCTGTTTTTACATGTTTTTAAAGGAGTCTATCCTTTAAGATGATCTTCATCAACCATGAATTTGGTGTGGATGTATGAACTGTGTGCGTGTGTCCAAGAAAGCTAAGCCACCATGAATTCGGCTGCTTTCCATCGGGGCTGTATGGGTAAAGGTTTTAGACCACTAGCTATTGGAACAAATAACAATCTAACACTATAATAAATTTGTGCAATTTCATAGCTGGAAAATCAAAAAAGGCGTTCAATACAGGTTCAACTGGACTTTATTTGTTGCAGAAAACGTTTCGACTTCTGTCCAGAAGTCTTTTTCAATTCTGAATGGAAGCTGTGAGAACGAGAAGTTTTCAGCTTCCATTCAGAATTGAAAAAGACTTCTGGACAGAAGTCGAAACGTTTTCTGCAACAAATAAAGTCCAGTTGATCCTGTATTGAACGCCTTTTTTGATTTCATCATGTCCTGGACGACTGAGAATCTTCACCAGCATATAGCTGGAAAATGTTGAAGGATATTAAAATCTATCATTAATTTGCACAAATAACAGAAGTCACCATTTTGAAAATTAATAAAATTGATTCTCAGTTTTAAAGTGATGAATTTTTATCCATAGCAATTGTTTGAATATGTTAAAATGTTACAGATGGGATTTTCATAACTAATTTTTAATCTATAGGTGCACCAATGCTAAAAAAGGTCCTCACACTTCATACAATGCCTACAAACACTTTGTGAAGATTGATACAACAGCACTATTCCTGGCAGCAGCTATGGAATATTTCCATTTGGATGATGTCACAGGTTTGTATCTGTTTAACTGTGTTTATGTATGACATCATTGTCGTTGATACACCGTCGTAAGGAATGTATTTAAAAATATAATTTCCTTTTTCAGCCACTACTGATGTAGTACCAGAACATGTCCTGCAGGGGTCTGAAGAGCAGAAAAGAACCTGGCTCCATGACTCTGTGGCAGAAGTTGTTGACACATTTCTGACATCAGCAGATACACTTGAGCTGTCAGCTGCAGTGACTGAAGCAGCAAGTGCACCACAACACACTGGAAAGGAGAAGCTTCCTTGCCGTCAGCCTGGTTGTAGTAGAGTGTACATCAACAAAAAGAGCAGAGAGAACCATGAAAACAAAGTTCACCATCTTGTCATGCCATCTGTGCCACCTGCTGAGACTGCTTCCTTTAGTGTGACAGACCACAAAAAGCAACATACTGAGGCCAGGCTTTTCTTTGGATTTCTGCTATGGGACATGTTGGATGCAGTAAAAGAGGGAGATGGGGAGCGTTTGATTAGGCTTTATAAGGTGGCACTGCTTATCTTCAAAGCTTACAGGCACACTAAATATGCCTATAGCACTTTACTATTAACAATCCAAGTCAATGCCACTTTGTCCCCTCAGGTTGCACATGATGTAATTTGGAACAGATTCTGGAATGGCAGGGGGGGCAAAGGAAAAAACATTCCACTGGATCTGCACCTTGAGCATCTCAATAACTTCCTAAAATCATTTCTGAGGAACAAAGGCACCAATCTGACAAATGACACAGCTGACAGGGTTAGCAGGTCTGTTGGTGTTTTAAAAACCATGATGGAAACAGCAGACAGAGAGCTGCAGTTATCCCGGCCTGTTGGCACCCACCATGCAGCTGATATGACAAATGACATTTTAACCTTGTTGCAGGTATTCAGGAAGACTGAAGTCTTCAAATACCAACCAGGAAGACACTTCCTTGCATTCCCCGACTTCAACCGCAACATTCTGTACAGGCTAAATTACGAGGACTTATGTCAGTGGATGCGTGCAAAGCTCAAAGAGTGGAGGGCTGCACCACTTTAATATGTATCTTGTGTTTGTAATGGTACAAGCCTAAAGTAAAATCATATGTGTACTTGGACTAGGGGTTAATTTTGTATGTAAATTCATATTTTACGTCATTGAGATTATATTCATTTCTGTGCAGTAATTACCCTTACAAACAAAAATGTTGCTAAACGTGTTATTCAGTTTCTTTCATGGCCCTGCTACACATCTTGTTGGAAAACATGCGTGATACCGTTCCTGTACACATTATAACGTAGTAACAATGTTATTACTTAAACCCTCTCTCTGAAGGTTACTTTTTTAGATTCAAATCCCAAAAAATGTGAATCATATTGCCACTTTATTTTACTGTCTATACAATTACAATACTTTATTAATACTGCCTTTACACTGTGTATTTTTTGTTGTGCATTTTTATTATTTCTAAATTTTTGAAAGTTTTTACTGTTACATTGCACTGATAGTTCTCATACTGAAAAGATCTTGTTGCTACTGTGTAGCCTCTTTACCATTAGCCTGTGAAGGACAAGGGTCTGGTTTTAACCAGGCTACTTCACCATGTACCTCATATTATTTATGCACTGACAATGTAACTTTTTTGCGTCATGGTTACTTTAGCATCCTTCTCCCAACTCGACAATCATTTGCATACCTCACAATACTGTACAGTACTCTGAAACGAAGCAATGTAACAGTTGGCCTAAATTTGTCAAAAATAGGTTCATTTGTTGAAGTTTCAGTTACAGTGACCATCTCAAAGCTACTGTCAAGTTTGGTATTTGTTGTGTAACTAGATTAGTATGAACAAGAGTATTTTTTACTGTATGGATGCTATGGTATACTTTTATTTTCTTATGCTTATTAATAAAGTAATATTTTTAATTATATATCTGTTATTTTTACTGCTGTCATTACACAATTTTCAGAAGTCTAATCTTAATTTTTTTTTGTCTTATTCCAAAATGAAGTTACAACAGACTTATTTTTTAAATATCAAGTAGCACATTTATTAACAGTCTTGTTAAGGTAATTGACAATAAAGAAATTCAGACAATATGTACAAATGTGTACCATCATGAGTACACACAGAACTAAAAACAGTAATCCCAACAATTTACAGCTCTGACTCGGAGCTAGTGGCATGGCTCCTGGATGCATCATCATCATCATCATCATCAGCTTTGTCGAAGTAATTACCATAATACAAATCTGGCTCAATGAAATTCCCTCCCAAATCAGACTGATGATCAACATCAACATCTTCAAACACTTCACAAATGATAGAAAATATTTCTTTAGCATGGTCTAAACAGAATACAGGAAGATTGTCAATTATGTATGACAGGTGAAATATATATTGACAATGATTCAACACAGAGTCCACCAGTTGTTGACTGAAACCAGTGCATGCTTCATGTGAGGTGAAGAGTCTATTTGATGAAGTGATTAGACTGGCCCTGTAACTCTGGAGCAGATCTGCAATCAAAGACCTGTCCTCTGCTGTCACATTCCTAGATCTGCAAATAGCATTTTTTTTCTGAATCTGTTCATAATCTGGGGGGGGTTCAGTGCATGTGCTGGATGAACAAGAGCAGATAGTGTGACAGTAGGTGCAACAGAGATGACCTGGTTCTAAATGGCTGGCTTCAGTTTCAAAATGTGAATACAGCTCTTTTCTAAAACATGTGGTTTTGCCTACCGTCAGCAGCTGCTTTACCTCTTCCTCCACCTTAAATAAATGTCCTGTGTTGTATATGATGGCATGAGATGGCTGACCATTTCTTCCAGCCCTGCCCACCTGTTGTATTATGGACTCTAAGTCACCAGGAATACCATACATCACCACATGTGAAACATTAGGAAAATTCATCCCCATTCCTAAGGCTGTAGTTGCAACAACTACACGGCAATTACCTTCCCCTCCCAGTGAAGACAACACTCGGTCCTTGTTTTGTGGGAGTGTCTTGCTGTGGAACATACCAATTAGTAGGTTTTCCTTTTTATGATCATGATCACAGCCTACCCAGGCGTAGTCTTGAAGTTCAGCTTTTAAGTATGAAAAAACTCTCCCCACTGTTTTTAACGTTTGGCAATATATAAGTACAGGTTGCATGGTTGACCCCTTGTTCTTTACAAGTTTCACAAGCCAGTCAAAGCAGCTTAGTTCGTTGATGTGCACCTTGCACAATCCAAGACGGATGTTTTTCTTGTTGGGGCTGGTGATTATCTGAATGGCATTGTCCATATGAAGAAGTCGAGTGACGCGGTTTCTTGATTTGATGTCAGCAGAAGCAGTCAGTGCCAAGATTGGTGTTCCTGTTAAACAGAGAAAATTACAAAATAAACACATGATCATAGAAAAAAAAAGTTGTGTTGTGTAATACGTCACACTAGTGAAAACTTCATGAGCATCACATTTAGTAATGAACTGTGTCCATTTGACTCTTTAACCATCGCACATAGGTCCATTTTTGCACTTTTTTTTTTAAGTTTTATAAAATTTTACATAAGGTCACTATCTCATCATGTGCTATTAGTGTGTTGTGTTAACACAGACAGCATATTTAATTTGATGTGCAAAAAATGCTGATGTTTTATCAGCTTTACTCCTTTTCGAAAACATCTGTTTGACTCTGCAGTCAGCTTTTGAACAATTTATAGTCACTGATTGTAAATCGTCTTTTTATTGCTCAAATACACATGCACAGACATTTATATACCATCCATTTATTTGTGTCAAATTATAAATATACACAGACACTATTTGTTTTGACTGTCTTTGTTGCCGTTGCATATATTTCAGCATTTAGGAGCAAAAATAATTAAAAATAAATGTCTTTTCTATCTTTTATTAAAAGACAATTCTCACAATAACAGTTTACGTTTCAAAAGTCGTTCTGCTAGATTTCAAGCACCTAAAACAGACATAAGTTTGGTCAACTCACCCTCCTTGGTGATAGATCTCAATTCTCCAAGCTTGCTAAAACTCTCTCGAAATGGTGACTCACCCTTGGATGATTCTCCCCTGCAAGTGGACAGCAAAATGTGCAGGTTTTAAATCATACCATGTAGAATAACTAAAAGTGACAATGTTGGGAATGCAAAGGCAGTCTTAATTACATTTTTTTAAATGCTTGCTTACCATTTGTACATAACGTGAACCTCATCCACCACGATGCCAATGATGTTGTTCTGGTACACAGACGAGCTTAGCATCCGTCGCCACTTAGCATTGAGCAGCCAAGACTCAGGGCTCCCGAAGACCAGGCTGAAGCGTCCTTGCAAAATGTCACAGTCTTTGTTCACACCGAGCTGCCCAGCACTTACCCCAAAAATACACTACACGCGTTCCAGCTCCGCCCCGCTCCGGTCCGACCTCCGCAGCAAATACGCACCCTTTATAATCAATGAGATAAAGTACACTGGCTCCGCACGGCGGCGGTGAGCTGCGGCGAGCGGACGGCAGTCCGTCAAAATTAGAAATTTTTCTATTTCTGCCGGATGACGGAGCTGTGCCGGAGTCAACTTTTGAAGATTACGTCGCACCAACAGGAAAAGGAACGAGCACAACTTCCGTATTTACAAAATAAAATCACCACGGGCGGACTAATCCTAGCTCTATACGGATTTATTTGTACAAAAATGCTGTCAAACTATCATTTATGACTATTATATGACTAAACTATTATATTTATGACTATGACTACACCTAATAACGCAAAACAAGAAATAAATAAATAAAAAAGTATTTTATTCTGAAATGTAAACATCACTTCCTGTTGCTCAAACCATGTCCTGTCGCTTATTTACGAGAGAAGATCAAGGCAGCCTTTTACTGTTGTTCTCCTTCTTCCACCGAATTAATTGTTTTGTTCTGACTTCATTATTTATCACTTGATTTATCGCGCAATCTCACAATTCCCGCGCATGCGTCTTGGAGCGGCGCATCCACTCGGACCTGAGCTGAGCGGAGGCAGTGGACTTTGGACTCGCTCAGCTGCGACCTGCGGAGCGGACACGGACCGCGTGTAGTGTATTTTTGGGGTTACTCCTAATTTCTGTGCCTCCTTGATTTGATCCTCCATTAGGGCAAGAAGAGGTGAAACGACGATCACGATGGGGTTTGCTTCTTTAGCATTTAGCCTAGCCACCTCCTTCGATATTAACGGAGCCAACTGGAAAATTAGACTTTTGCCAAACCCCGTGGGGAGTAGGGCCACGACGTCTTTGCCAGCAATAAAATTTAATAAACATTCTTCTTGCTCCGACTTTAACATTTCAATATTTGGAAGGCTTCTCAACACAGACCGAATAGCTTCCTTCACTTCTTCCGCCATTGTTAAAAAAAACTACAGATAGATAACTGCGCATGAAATCGACGTCATTCAAAACTCCGCCCCTTCTGTTCTCTGATTGGTCCGAACAAAAATCTACCGGAGAAATCCTTGTGGATGGGGGAAGTCCCAGACTGTGAAGTGAAGGGAAATGAGAATTGAGCGGAGCTGTGCAGGAAGGCGAGGGCCAGGCTACATTAGACCTGCCTTCAAGAAGTGCTGGACCAATAATGTTAGTTCTAGTATATACGTCAGTGAGCTGGGAGCACCCACAGAATCACTAACACACACAAAATGGATTCCACTGTGGAGAGTCAGCCAGAAGATACACAACACCCATGGTCTTATTGAAATATTATTGAAAGACTATTGAAATATTATTGAAAGACTAATGAAATATTATTGAAAGACTATTGAAATATTATTGAAAGACTAATGAAATATTATTGAAAGACTAATGAAATATTACTGAAAGACTAATGAAATATTATTGAAAGACTATTGAAATATTATTGAAAGACTAATTAAATATTATTGAAAGACTAATGAAATATTACTGAAAGACTATTGAAAGACTGTTCAGTACAGCAGGACAGATTCTCTCTCAAAAGAGCCAGACTGACACAAAAAACTTTGAAAACCAACTTCTTCTGAATTTGAACAATAAATTCTTGCTCAACATTAAAATTTGTCAGTTCATGGGATGTTAGGAGACAAGAGATGGCTCGACACTCGGGTCTACGTTTCAAAAATGGTGTCAGGAAGTTACATTTTTGTTCACTATTGACCCATTACAAGGTTGACTAGACAGTATTTAGTTGAAGACAAACTGGAGTTGAAATGATCAGAGCATGTTCCTTGTTAGGTCTAATACTCCTTTTTACAGGCAGACAACTTTTACTTAATGTTTTTACTGCATGACACAATGGTTTTACTTTGTGTTAAATAAGAACTTTCAAAGGTATAATAATTCCTTATTAATTCTGATTTTGCTTAATGACATTTAACTCTGAATGTCATCCCTGAAATACTGACGCACAGAATCACAAGTCCAAGTGTGAATTGTGTCACAGATAAACACAATGAAAACGCATTATCTGCAGCATTTTTCATTAAAATGACTCAACACTATTAATGTATTACAGAAAATACACATACAGTACGCAGACTTAATGATATTGTAGACCATTGCATTAGTTAATACTTTCAGCAAGTACTTTTACTTTAATACTTTAAGTATTTTAAAAAGCCCACCGACTGGCAAAAATGTTAACCGCGAGCGAGCAGCAGAAGGAAACGGCGAGGGGAGTAGACATTTTGCACGCGTGCACGTAGTAGTTCTCCGTGCATGCTCGGATCTCTTTTCTACAGTCGCGCGCATCTCTATTCCGCTTGCGGGTCTTATTTGTTGCATTTGCTCTCGCGAGATTTGTATTTGTTCTCGCGGGATTTGGCATGATTCGGACGCCATATCAAACTCCTCGATTGCCTCCGATGTCCCATCAGTGTATCCTGTATGAATGGGTAAATGAGGGCACAGTTGTGTTGTAAAGAGCTTTGAGTATCTTGATCAGCTAGAAATGCGCTATATAAGTGCAATCCATTGTAAAAATGGGTAAAATGTATTTTACATTTTTATTTTGTTTCTTTTATAATTAGATTAATTTCAACCAAAGACTGATTATAACTGAGAACTTTTATCAAACATAAAAACAAATGTGCTTTAAAACTTGAATACACAAACTGCAAATTTTTCTTTGAAGTGTAAAGTAATAACAGTATAGTAATAATAATAAAGTAAAAATGGGTGCATGGTACAATACATCAGAACAACAAATTCAATCATTCAGCCTTTTCCAGAGAACTAGACCATTGCGTTAACATTTAAGACCGCTACTGATGCGATGTGACCAAGCATCCTGTTCATTTGTAATTAGTTTAAACAACAAAAATAACTACTTTTTTTACAGCGTGTGTCTCCGATCATTTTTCCTCTGGGTGGCTTTCCTTTCTCTCCTGAGTGGGACATGGTTCCTCTGCCAGTCATTGAACACTTTGTTTCTTGCATGGTTCGTTTGATCCACAGACAGCCGGCCCTTTTTCAGAGGGTCAGGAGCATATGGTAACGGCTGGGTATAATGCAGGTGTTTAGGTGAAGGTGCACCTTTCTTTTGTCCAAATGATGCTCGATTCAGTTTGAGCCGTCGAGTATTGTGGACTTTGGAAAATTTCCCCCCAAATCCATTCACACAAACTGTTTTCTCTCTGAATGAGTTTGGAGTAAACAAATCTTTATCTCGGCTTTCACATCCAGATTCATGCACAAGTTGAATATGTTCACTGGAGTGAGGAGACAACTGAACAAGCAGGCGAGGGATCACAAGGCCAAGATCCATGGAGCTTCCTGCCTCAGACGTTCTAACTTTTTTCCTTTTGGTACAAAGACCATTTCCTGCATTATTCAAGTTGTCGCTATCCACCCTTTCTGGTGACAATATTCTCTTTTTGGTAAGGTCTTTTTTTTCAGTGCTGGATTCACAGAAGCTGGTTTTTCCAGGTCTAATGGGTCTGTTGGACACGTCTTTGTCCCAGTTGGACTTGGAATTCGACTCAGATTGCTCTGCTGAAGACTGTTTTGGATCTTTGAAGTTTTCTTTGTCTGTTAAGTCCACAGGTTCTGAATGAGGCCTCATAGTAAACATTTCCATGCTGTCGTCATCAGAGTCAGACACAATAATTATTGTATTTGAAATGTTTTGACTGGAAACTTCATTTATAACACACAGACCGTTTTCTGTCCCTCGAGAGAGCTGTGAGGATTCCCCTGGGGGATGTACTGCAGATGGGTATACAGTTGAACCTTTCAAAGGTTGTAGATAAGGTATTTTTTGTTCATTAGCTGCATTGGTCCAACTGTTCTCAGAGTGTGGATGACATCTCTCAGAACTTTCGGTCTTTTTCACACAGTCTTCATCACTTTCGTCATCAGAATCAAGATTTATGACTTCTTGGATGGAACTTTTCTGCCATTTCTTTGCCTTATTCCCTTGATTCTTCTTTTCAGGCTTTACTATGTTCACCTGTAAAGCTGATGAAACATTCTGAACCAACTGTTTGGACATGGTCAAATAGTTGCTTTCAGAATCAGATGAATAAGCAGAACCATTATCAGTATCACAGCTATCTTCAGGCTCTGAGCACAGCTCTTTCTTTCTTCGAAGCATTTGTGACATTTGCTCGTGATTGCTGCTGTAAGATGGGACCACAAAGGAGACCTGTCCAAATTTCACAGCTAGTTCTTGCTCAGCAGGTGTATCGAAGACTTCCATTTGTGAAAATGCAGAAGCTGTTTTTTGGGCAGAACAGCTCTCGTTTGTTTTACCTTCACATGCCCCATCGTCTGCCTCTTCAAATGTAAGTCTAAAAATAGACAAGGGCACTATTTCCCACTCGTCGTCATCATCCGTGTCAGTGAGCAGACTGTTCAACTCGTATTTACTTGCAAAGACAGCACCGGAATCACCATCAGTTAGGTCCTTATGTAAAATGGACTTACTCTGGACCTGATCAAGACCAAACCTGGCATCTCCAGTGGACTCTGGTACTTTGGCAGGGGGTGGCATATCTATAGCAAGATTTTGGATGCAGAGGTCTTCATTTGAACTCAGACATTCTGACTGGTTCTCGTCTTCTGATATATCATCATACTGTGCATCTTTTATAATCATACAGGTTTTGTCTTCATAGGTTTTTACTGCAGCGTTGTTGGAATTTATGTCCATCTTGTCCTTTTGGAGAACGCCTGGATCTGTCACCTTTTTTTGCATCACAAGTTCCACAGAAACATTAGGCACTGCATCTGCATTACCCAAATCCTTGTTTCCATTTAGCAGAGACTTGTGATCTTCTGTTAAACCAGGGCATGTCTCTGCAGAGATGGTGGTTAGAACCAGAGGAGTCTTTCCTTCATTTGTTGCACAAGTGGCAATGACTTCTTTCAGGACATGTGAATATTCTGCAGAGGTAAAAAGAGAAACGTTACTTATAGGGCTGGGCCATATCATATTCTTAATAATACCAGTAAAAAAAACACACCCAGGAAAATAAATTATATTATATGTTAATTTCGTGGTTTAAATAGGTTATCCCACCATGTAGCGGATTTACGCTCACATGGGTCATGCAGCGATATTCAAATTGTAAAGGTTGTGGAGCGCCTCTCTAATCGAAACCCCTCCTTCCTGATAGGGCTGGGTGATATCTCTTTGTTTTTAAAATAGATAATTTTTTTGCGATATAAGTTGAGCTATCTCAATATAAACAATACAGTTTTATACTTGACAATCCTGCCATCTTCTTTCTCCCAGGCGGCCCATCCTTCTCCCTCCTTGAACACAAACACACAGCCCTCAGCTGCGCTCCCCCTCCCCTTCCTGCTTCTCCAGGTGGGCAGGCAGTAGAGAAGAGACGTTTAGCAGCAATAAACAGAGCAGCTGAGCGTGTGTGAAGCTACATCTAGATGACAGACCTCAGTCCTTCCCTGAAGCAAATCACAATTCAGAGCTCATTTAGCCATGCTGTGTGCCTTTTAGAGTAACAGAGAGAGGAAGCGCAACATTAATAAAGCAGCAGTTTATCATATCGCTAAAGCTATGGAAGGTCCTTAGCGGCTAACAAGACGGTTAACGCTTTAGCTGTCTTATTCCACACATCTGAGATGGGACTGTATCTTTAGCAATATGATAAACTGTTGATTTATTATCAATCAATCAATCAATCAATCACCTTTATTTAACCAGGTAGAGCCCGTTGAGATCGCGTTTCCTCTTGTAGATGAAATTGGAGGTATAAATATATTTTTAATTATCAGTTATGAGTTAAGCTCATAAAATATAAATGTAATATGTAAATAACCTTGTGTATGTACCACTTCTCCTTGGAGGAAAAATCAGTCTCTATTTACCCCAAAATAATGTAAACTGAATGAGACTTCTTTTCTCGTGTTTAAAGGACATTACTACCGTAATCAGTTAATACACACAGATATGCAAAATAATCAAATTCAGTTGAATTGTATGTATTTTATTATAAAAATAATAATCTGTTGAAAATTATTAAAGGGGACCACACATGCAAAATTCACTTTTTAATGTTTTTTTACTCAACTTTGGGTATTTACTTCATAAAAAAACAGTCCTTGTGCCAAAAAAATGCACCCAGTGGTTTATTTACTCTAAGTAGATTTATTTGTCTGTGATTAAAAACGCTTCGTTTCACACTTCCTGCGGTTTGTGACATCACAAACCGTAGCCAATCACCTCAAGCCTGAGTCCAGCCCCTCACCTAGCAACCCCTGGTGATGCTCCACCCAGAGCCATATAAAGTGAGAGTTGCGACACTCCCATTGAGTTCCATTGTAAGAATGGAATGCGGAAGTCACGTGGGTCATGGAGGGGGCGATTTGTTCCATGGCTCTGGGTAACAGTTTGAAGCTGCCTGCAGTAGCGCTCCGTTGCCGCCAGAGGGCGCAGCTCCACAAGGTTTCCATAGCCGTTGTTTGGAACGATTGACCGCCTATTGGCGAGATCAAAGGGTGTCGGAACTCTCACTTTATATGGCTCTGGCTCCACCCACTTGAGTATAAAAGATGTCACGGTTGCCTAGCGGTTTAGGAGCTGACCTGGCGGTCATTTATTTATTTATTTATTCATTTATTTAGCCCCCGGGGGGCTAGGGGTTTGCCCTGCTCCAGCCATGCAGCACATCTCGAGTAAAACCAGAATGTTTTATTACCTTGTTTGAATGAACTCTGTCTCGTTGAAACTGTGCACACACACTCTCGCGGTTTGGACTTGTTTCTTATATGATGAAGGACTACTTTTGCACAACTGTCAGTTTGGTTGAGCGGTTACGACACTTGAGCGCCACGCAGGAGAGCGGAGATCGCATCCTGTCAACGGCATCTTTTTTTCCCCCCTTTTTTTTAAAGCCTTTTGTTTCGGAGAAATCGGGGTGAGACTAGATATATACATCGACATAATAATACTTTATAATTGTTATTTTTACGTTTTAGTTCAATTTTTAGTGTAATATCGCTCCCAACGCGCAGCCGGCAGAAAACTGTGCACACACACACTCTCTCTGGGGCGACAGTCTGTACCATCAAGCACCACTGATCGATATATTTTCAGATTAGCAACTTATTTATTTTAAGAATACCTTTCACTTCATCAAAATCTAATCAAAACTTCAGCGTTCTAAATGTAGGTGGTTGTGATTATTTCTTATACGATGAAAGACTGCTTTTTGCATAACTGCCCGGTTGGCCCAGAGGTAGTGAACCGGACTCGTCATCCGAAGGACACGGGTTCGCGTCCCGGCCGCGGCATCCCTTTTTTTTTTTTTAAGCCTTTTGTTTTGCAGACCGCCGTCTGCGTCTGGGAGTTGCTGGGAGCTACTGACTTTTGAGGTCCGGGGGTCCGGTCAAAGGTTGCCTCATGCGGATAAATTAACTGGAGACATTCTGTGAACTTTGTGTGTGGACTGAAGCAGCGATAGCTCCCAACAGCGCCGCATGCAACGAGCGGAGCTAACACCGCCCGCTCGGAGGAGGAAAAGCTATCATTAGCCTCGAAGGTGGGCTAATGCTAAAAAAAGGAGCTGCAAATGGCGGCGCGCGCAGAGGGCTTTTGGTAAGTTATCTTAAGCTACTAGCACTAACAGTAAGTCAAATGAGTAATAAAAAAGAGCTAATTTTAAAATAACAACATATTAGAGATACTGGCTGTTACAGAGGGCGTAGTTAATGTAAATAGGTCTTTGTAGGGCGTGGCTTTCAGACCTCATTATTCATAAACCGGTCGTTTAGAACGGAAGTGAAATTTGGCAGAATTAGAAAGGGGATATTTTATTATCTAAGCATTATTTTGTGTATAAAATTGACTGAAAATGGTCTGGATAGCCCACAGATAAACCACAAAAAATTATATATCCTACATTTGGTCCCCTTTAAGAAATTAGAGATAACAAGAAAACTGAACATCCAATGATGTTGAATCAAAGGTCTAATTCAGGGGTCTGCAACCTGCGGCTCTAGAGCCCCATGCGGCTCTTTGGTCCCACCGCAGCGGCTCTTTCAAGCTTTGACCAAAACTGACATAAAACTGAATTTTATTGGTTATACAAACAACAACAAAGGATTACCGTTGGTCCGTTGCCGCCAGAGGGCGCAGCCTAATCCCATTAAACAAACTCTTGAGGACTCTGCTCAAAAATGCGACCTGTTTCTTTCATCTTTTAAAACCAAAATTGACACTATCAGATCTCAGCTCCACAACCTCCCTGTTCTCAGTGTGCCATCTACCCGTCTGCATTCTGGGACCCTTAACAGCTTTGACGAAGTTGTTCAGAGTGAGGTGGAGGCCATCATCAAGAAAATGAAGCCTTCATCCTGCGCCCTGGATCCTTTCCCCTCGTCTCTCATAAAATCCAATCACTCTGCAATAGGCCCACTTATCACTCAAATAATAAATCAGTCTCTTCAATCTGGTCATGTTCCACTGCCTCTAAAAACTGCCATCATTAGGCCTCTTCTGAAAAAATCTAATTTGGATCCCGACATTTTTTCTAATTACCGCCCAATTTCACACCTCCCTTTTCTGTCTAAAGTGCTGGAAAAAGCAGTTGCTGCTCAGCTGCAGGATCACTTACAACAACACTCCCTGTATGAGAAGTTCCAGTCTGGATTCAGGGCAGCTCACAGTACTGAGACTGCACTGCTGAGAGTTACTAATGATGTCCTCTTGGCTGCTGACACTGGCTCTCCCTCCATCCTTGTCCTCCTTGACCTCACTGCAGCCTTCGACACTGTGGACCATAGTATCCTCCTCCACCGTCTTCATGTGGAGGTCGGTCTCTGTGACACCGTCCTGGACTGGTTTAAATCTTTCCTCTCCAATAGGCTGGAATGTGTTAGTCTTGGCAACGCCACGTCCCAGACAGTCTCTGTCTCCTGTGGTGTCCCTCAGGGGTCGGTTCTGGGGCCCCTGTTGTTTTCCCTTTACATGCTGCCTTTAGGTCAAATTATTAATCAGTTCAACATTTCTTTTCACTGTTATGCCGACGATACACAGCTTTACATCAGGACTGGAGCATCCTCATCTTCCACCTTGTCATCTCCATCTTCACTCACTGCCCTCTCTGCCTGCCTGGAGGCAATTAGGGCATGGATGAATCAGAACTTTCTTCAATTAAACTGCTCCAAGACCGAGGCCATACTGATTGGCACCCCTCACCAGGTACAGACATCTACTATAACAACACTTTCCTTTTCTGGACAAGACATCCCCCTCTCCACCTCTGTTACAAATCTTGGAATAAAAATGGACTCCAATCTTACATTTGAAAATCACATTAAGCTTCTGTTTAAAACTTGCTTCTTCCATCTTCGAAACATCTCTAGACTTCGCCCATCCCTAACTTTTTCCGATGCTGAGAAGCTCGTCCATGCTTTTGTCTCCTCCAGGCTCGACTACTGCAACTCCCTGTTTATTGGAATCCCTGGCAAAAACCTTCAGAAACTTCAATATATTCAAAACAGTGCTGCAAGGATCTTGTTGCGAGTTCGTAAATTTGAACATATTACGCCCATTCTTCATAACCTTCATTGGCTTCCTGTCGCCTACAGAATTCAGTACAAAACTGCTCTCATTACACATCAATGCTTACATGGAACTTCACCAGATTATCTGAAGGATATTCTTATTCCACACTCATCCACCCGGTCGCTGCGGTCACAGAACAGTAATCTCCTTCACATTCCGAGAACCAAATTAAGGACCATGGGAGACCGGGCTTTCAGTGTGGCTGCCCCCCGCCTGTGGAACTCTCTTCCTGACTGTCTGAGGGTCCCACAGTCTGTGGTTGACTTTAAGAGCGGCTTGAAGACCTTTCTTTTCAACCGAGCATACTCTGCCTCCTCATGATTCTACTTTTGATCTTAGTTGATACTGTTATTGATTTTACTTGTTCTATTACTTGTTTTATTGACATTTAATTTCTGTTGCACCGTGTAGCACTTTGAGATTTTCATTAATGAAAAGTGCGTTATAAATTGAATTCATTATTATTATTATTATTATTACCGGTAGTTTTAGCCATTTTACTGTCATTTATTTTGCAAATACAGTATATGAACACTGGAACAAGTACAAGGAGTAAAGCATACCCACTTTAAAGCTGCAGTATGTAGCTTTTTTTATGAACATATTTCTTCACTCTGTCACTACCTCCTGACAGACTGATGTTAGCCAGGTAATCTCTGAAAAAAAATAAAAAAAAATATTGTCCCCTTGCTTCTCCAGGTGGTAAATAAGCATTTCTAAAAAGAAAAGGTGACCCGCCATTTTCCAGCCAATAAAAACAGAGTTTGTAACCAGCCAATAAAAACAGAGCTTGAATTTGAATCAGCCAATAAAAACAGAGCTTGAATTTGAAATTCAACAGACCACAAGGGGGCAGAGCCACATATGGCTCTGAGGGGGAGGGATCAGAATGCTTTGCCTGTTGAAAATATTTCTAACTGCTGCAGTTCTACAGAAACTGCATACTGAACCTTTAACTTTATGCTTTATTTCTATACTTGATTAATTTTTTCACTACTAAAAATATTACCTAGGTCTGTATAGTTCATAGTTTTATTAATAAAAAAAACCTCTGTAAAAGAATCTGGTCTTTCATTTGTCTTAAATTGTAAAAAATATAAATTATTATTTTATCTTAATAATGTCACCCCTAGTGGCCTCAAAAACTCCTTCTAACAAACCTAAAGTGGCCCATGGGCCACCAGTTGATAACCACAGTTGTAGCATGTTGCGGCTCTGAGCACTTTTAATTTAGTGAACAAAGGTGTAAAATGGCTCTTTTGATTGTAAAGGTTGCAGACCCCTGGTCTAATTGATGAGGAAACTAAAAAGGCAGGCAGAACTGGTTTGTTTCTAAGCTGAACTCTGTTTAAGTTTAATGTGCAATTATTGTGATGTAAGGTCAAATGGTGTAAGGTGAGCTAATATGGTCTGATAAGTTGTGATGTAGGGTCACCAGCCAACAAATGAAAACATGGGAGATCTCCAGTTTGAACAGCCTCCATAGATACCAGGCAGGTGGGTGCAGATGGTAGCTCGTAAGTTGAGAAATCTCCCGAGTTACCTTGACTGTAGTCCTCCTCTGGACAGGGTTTGATGGATAACTGTTCTGGATTGATAACTCACAAGCCGTTTTCGCACTGCACAGCCCTCCCCGGCTCCCTCGTCCGGGGTTGCCCCTGAGCCCAGCCTGGCCTGCCCCTGCTCATTTCGCATTGTGCGGAGAGCCGCCTTGAAGTGGGTGGGGAGTTCTTGTGTGCGCGCTTGGTTTTAATGAAATTCAGCTCGCGCTGAAAAGCGGAAATGCTCTGTATGGGTGTGCGCTTAGTGTAATTTACGTTCCAAAATAAGCTGATTTGTAATCAGTTATTAACAAAAATTAAATGCAGAAACACTAATATATATATTCAGCTAACAAATATTTTTAGGCGTTTCTGTAGTTAAATTTTGATGAAATTCAGCTCGCGCTGAGGTTTTTGTTAGAACGAGTTGATGACTCAACACGCAGCAGTCCCGCCCCTGCTGCAAACAACGAACCAAATGATAAGCAGTACATGACTTCAAACTGGGCCCGGGAGCTCGGCCCGGTTAGAACCTCCGTCGGTCGGGTTCTAAAACTCGGGCTGACGCCGGCCTGAAAAGGCAAATGCGAACAAGACGAACCCGGGTTAGAAGCCGAGTTGGGCTGTGCAGTGCGAAAACAGCTACAGTTCACTCTGGGAAGGTGCTGGTTCAGTATTTTTTCGTCCTGTCTCTCTCAAGACGTCTGCAGAAAGGATCCTCTCTCCTCTCTGAGGTCAAGAGCAGAAGCGTGTCTCTGAAGTTTTCCTGAAGTCCAGAGAAGCGTGTAGGCTTCAGAGCGTCACCAAATCGTGTGTGTCTTCTTCCAAAAGTGCTCTGTGTGAAGTGTGTCTCAAGTATACTACTGTACAGTACAGTACATGCTGTACAGGTACTGTGTGTGTTTATGGATGAATGTGTGGTGTAATGTGTTAGCTAAGTGTTTGTAAATAAAGTTCTGTGCTTGTTTATGGCACAGGATGTCCGCTTGTTCAGTCTCATGCCGATAAATGTGTGTGCGGCGCTCCGTTAGCGATTCGTCCGCGACTTACGACAGAAATCCGGACCTACGAACGAACCGGTTTTTTCACCCCTGACCTAAGGCAGAATCGAGCTGCGAACGGTCCTTTTTCACCCCTGACCTAAGGCAGAATCGAGCTGCGAACGGTCCTTAGGTCCGGAACTCGTTCGTAAGTCGGGAGTTCCCTAGTTATATATATACTGTGTATATATATATGTATATATATATATATATATATATATATATATGTATATATATATATATATATATATATATATATATATATATATATATATATATATATATATATATACAGGTATTCCCCGATTTACGAGCGAGATCCGTCACAAGGAGGCGCTCGTAAACCGGAAATCTCGTAATTTGGAACGGCCGCCATTTCTCTCGTAAACCCGGAAGTCCGCTCGTAAATTTCGCCAGCGCACCTAAAAACACTCTATTTTCATCTAAAAACTACTTTTGAGTGCATAAAAATGATCGGAAACGTGTGTTTATATGCTTAACTTGCTAACTGTAGTGAAAAAACACATGAAAACTCAGTATTTTTTTCGTTTTTTCCAAAAATTCAACCCGGAAGTCCGCTCGTAAATTTCGCCAGCGCACCTAAAAACACTCTATTTTCATCTAAAAACTACTTTTGAGTGCATAAAAATGATCGGAAACGTGTGTTTATATGCTTAACTTGCTAACTGTAGTGAAAAAACACATGAAAACTCAGTATTTTTTTCGTTTTTTCCAAAAATTCGCAGCTCGTAAGTCTGGAACCTCGCAGATCAGAGCGCTCGTAATTCGGGGACTACCTGTATATATATATGTATATTATATATATATATATAGTATATATATATATATATATATATATATATATATATATATATATATATATATATATATATATATATACAGTATATATATATATATATATATATATATATATATAATATATATATATATATATATA